>JAGVVM010010018.1:0-15000 GCA_019149425.1 Psidium friedrichsthalianum | reverse complement strand
AAAATCAGGTATTTATACGTAATAACAGAGGTTAAAGTCTTTCTGACAAGTTCGAGCGAGTTTATGTGGAAATGGTATCCTAAGGCAGAAAACGACTCTATATACGCCTTAGGAGAATGGAAACCGAAAAGGTTTTTATTTTAAAACAGTCACTCATAGAAAAGGCAAGATGCTTACTGAGTGAGCAAGTTTGGAATATGAAATTTGGGAAAAGTTATAGCCACGGCAAGTAAGTTACTTGAAGAACTGATCACCACCTCATCAGTGAAGAAATTGTACACTATTCGAGGACAGTGTTTGGGAAAAAGCCGAATCTGTCACATGTTCGAGTGTTGGGTGTGACGCGTATGTTCATGTACCCAAGGAGAAAAAAGGGGTAGCTTGATAATAAGTCTGAAAAAGAACATATTCATGTGGATACAAGGAAGGGGTCAAAGGCTATAAACTGTGGAATCTAGAATCGAAGACCATTCGTGTATAGCAGGGATGTTGTCTTTCGTGAAACACAATCCTAGGTAGGCACATGAAAAGGTGATGAGTTCGAGAAAAGCAGTAGGGCTTGAAGAGAAACCCGAAGGCTGAAGACTGTGGAGATGGTTTCCACAGAGTACACCAGTGGAGTCTGATTCTGATCTGGAAAAGGAGACTTGGTTGATGAAATTGAGGATGTAGATTCGGAATGAAGACCCGGGACATAGATAGCATGCTGGTTCTTCGGAGATCAACGCGAGAAAGAAGGTACCACTTCGATACTCACTTAGTGCATTGAGTACGTTTCATGCCTTGAGTATTACCGGGGATGATCCTAGTTCTGTAAAAGAGGCGAGATCCATGGATGATGTGAACCAGTGGAGACAATGATAGATGAGATGTAATCGCTTGATCATAACGAGACATTGACCCTGTGTGGTCAAATTGCCTAAGGATAGAAAGGCAATTAGGTGTAAATGGGTGTTCAAACGAAAAACTAAAATCAGATGGACTGTGGAGAAATAAAAGGTAAGACTTATAACCAAGGGGTATTTTCAGATCGAGGGAGTTAACTATGACAAGATTTTTTCTCCCGTGGAAAAATTGACCTCGATACGGTTTGTTCTGTTTGTAGCAGTTGCATACGATCTTGAGGTGGAATAGATGGATGTAAAAACACTTTCCTTCATCGAGACTTGGAGGAGGAGATTTATATGAGGCAACTGAGGTTTTGAAGCAAAAGGAAAGGACAATCTTGTGTGCAAGCTGAAAAAGTCCTTATATGAGCTTAAACAGTCACTAGGATATGGTACCAGAAGTTTTGACACATACAGCTCCAGCTCGATTTATGTGTTCAATTTGACCATGTGTTTATGTGAAGAGATCGGGCGAATTAATTTGTCATCCTCACACTTTACGTGGATGATATATTGTTAATCAGGAATAACGTAATAGATGTTGAAATCCGTGAAGATTTGTAGTTAGGAAGTTCGATATGAAAGACTTGAGGCCTGCAAATTTTATTCTTGGCATGCAGATTATGAGGGAGTGTCGAGAGAAACGAAAGCTATGGCTAGGGCAGGAGAAAAACATCAAAGAAATTTGAAAAAAATTCAACATGAGGACTATAAGCTGTTGGTACTCCTATACCTTTAAGACCAAGTTATCCGCAGAATAATGTCCTAAAACGGATGAAGAAGCTAGGAAATGGCCCGAATTCCGTACGCAAGTGTAGTGGGTAGCTTGATATATGCTATGGTGTGCACACACTCGCGTCCGAATATAACCCAAGCAGTAAGAGTCTTTGAGCTGTGATATATGTCTAATCCGGGTAGAGAACATTGGAATGCGATCAAAAGAGTTTTCAGGTATCTTCGTGGAACTTGTAATTTCTCTTTATGTTTTGAAGGTACAGGAATGAAAACATCCTTGATATCGTAGGCTATGTAGATTTAGATTGGGGTGGAGATATTGATAGTAGACAATCCACTAGCGGATATGTTTTCACATTATTTAGGTTGCGTTGAGTTGGATGAGTAAGAGGCAAAGTGTGGTAGCACTCTCTTCTACATAGGCTGAGTATATGGCTCTTACTCATGCTGGAAAGGGGCCATATGGCCATGGCAGTTGTGCTTGGAGCTTGGTTTTGAGCAAGGTGCTGTAGAGGTAAGATGCGTAATTAAGGAGCTATTCATTTAGCTAGAATCCGGCGTTTCCTCACGTACAAAGCATATCGATATATATTCATTTTATCCAAGAGAAGTGGAGAAAAAAGTGGTTCGACTTGAAAAGGTCGATAAGGAAAAATTGTTTGGATTTCCTTACTAAAGCCGTTATAGGTGCAAAGTTTGAATGGTGCTCTGCTGCGATTAGATTAAAGAGGAATGATATTGGAAAGGCTCCTCATTTGCATGAAGTATCCACAAAGTGGGAGAATGTTGGATTGGTGAATATTTCGAGAACTCTTGTTTCTCATCATTGGCACGCCCACGTGAGTTTAGGAAGTCGAAGTATGAACCAACAACATGGGCCCCTTGCACACGGAGTGCTGGGTTCGGGGGTAGCGCCTTCGACACGGGTGTCCTCTTATTGTGGGATCAAAGGGCTTTTGGATATTAGGGTTTTAACCTCATTATTTTTAAGTCATATATATTGCACTCGTATGAGAAATCATTGTAACGAGCAAAAAAATATGGTGAATCCCTTTGCAGGACGTAGTCCTATTTTGTGATGAACCTGAGTAATCTCGTGGTGTCATCAATTTTCTATCTTCTGTGTGATTGCTTGATATTTATCGTGGCCCTAAAAATTCTGTAGTTCAAATTTCCAAGTTAAAGATTATCAAGTTACTTCACCACCTAATTCGGACCTCCCAAATCCTATCGAATCTCAACTTAGGTTCTTTTCATACAAAATTTATTCAATTTGGAGTCGCCACTAATCGTTCTGTTAGGAAGTATGCCCTAAAGCAACTATGTGATGGTCATATGTATGGCATAGATATTGTACTATCGTATTGCATTAATGGCAAGACGCTTGTTTATTCATCTTGTCCCTTATTTTAGATGAATAAAGTCCATTAGATCAGTTGGGAACTGATTACCCATCCTTAAGGTAGAAGAATATGTGTGACGGGTCATCAATTGGTCTTTGATCTTCAAATTGGTTCTGGTAAAAGGATCATAGATTAGGCATCTACGAGCCAGTTGAGACCACCAGTTGTGTTCAGCCTCGCTATTAGGCATTGGATACCCAATAGGGATAACGAGTCATAAGTCATTAGACGGTAGACGTCTAAGCTAGAACACAGATGTTTGTATCGAAAACAGTTCCGTCAATCCACTGAACGTGCACGAAAGAGCGATTGACTAACTCGGAAGACTTCGTGCTTGGTCAATGTCTCAATCACTCTTAGCCAAATTGTGTTAATGGTCCTCAGACCTGACCGCGATGCTGGCTTGTATATATGGATGGCTGTGGTTCATAGGTACGGGTATTGCCGATCATTGATCTGCCTCTGTGCACGATGGTCACAGTCCCTATATATGAGGTTACAGGCATGGGCCAACAGTTGAGATCTGTCTCCTTATTAGATAAGGTTGATGTCCTATGCGATCTATGCATGACGGGGCATTAGAAAGGTCCTTGGTCAAGGCAGAAATAGAGATGAGTCTCGCCGATTACATGTCAGATAGATGTTGTGCATATGACAAATCTGTTGGTTTGACTCAGTATTCATGGCCCTCATATTAATTAGGACATGGTTAAGACAGAAGGACTGAATACATCGAACCAAGGCCAACAGGTTCACTTTGTTCTCTTACTTCATTCTGACTGGGTACCATGATATATTGCTAGACGTCACTCACAGTTTGTGGGATCTAAGGATTGATTTAGGATAATCAATTTATTGAGGAATCTTACTGCCAGTGTCAGGGGTGAACTTAGGGATGTCACATGCCTTAACTGACATCTGGAGACGTCCATAACGAAGATGGAATCGCGAGAATGCGATAGGAATATTTAGATATCAAAGGTGTTTAAAACGGCTTGGATTCGTTCCTCATTCCAAAACCCACTAAAGGACGAAATTAATGACATAGGCATGACATTAGGATGATGTCAATGGATATGTAATGGTTACATCATGCCTATATCATCATTGGATAAGGTTTGTCATCCAAAATAGAGGATAAGAAAGGTTATCCTCTAGAAAGTCAAAAGTAGGATATGATTTCTATTCATTTGACAGAGACGTTTGGCACGTCAAACGACATGATTTGATCACGAAACTTAAGGGGCATCAAGCGTAGAATGTCTATTGCCACCTTTGACCACAGCCCTTTGGGGAGGCCCACGTGGCGGGTCAAAGGCGATGAAACTGCCTTTGACCGGTTTAGCTAGCCACATGGGCAGCTGGCAGCCCACATGGCGGCCTCCCCATCGGCCACTACATGAGGCGATTTTTAGGGGGCAGTTTAACCGCCCCTCCCCTCTCATTCCCTCCCTCACTCAACTCATAAAATAGGGGTAAAGGCCAAGGTTCAAAAGGTTGAGAAACTTGTGAGAGTCCATATATACATGCCAAATTTCGCGAGAAAGTGAGCTTGAGAATCAATTGATTCGGATACGACAAAGTTGTGTTTCCATTGGTTGAACAGAAGGATTCGAATTGAGACGTCGCGGGATACTAGTATAATTCAAGGGCCATTTCTCTGAATCTCCCGTCTTTCAAGTCGCATAGGTGTCGGGGCGTGTCTGAACTAAAGCCCGATATCTCTTGGGCTAGAGAACAAAGAAGCATAGCCGTATCCACCCTCTGTTATTGTCAGGTACATTTCTAAACTTGCCTTAGAAAGTTCGTTTTTCGATTAAAGTATACGAGGATTTCTAGGACGATCTGCGGTACCGTTTGAATTATTTTCTTCCGCTGCATGTATGACATGTATTTATATATGTGAAGAGTGCCTGGGACCGCTAGGAACCCAGCATGTTCTTGGTAGTCAATTAGAAACTTAAGTAAATTAGCGGGAGGACTATACTTCTACGAACTAGAGATTCAAAGTCCAGGGACTTATTACGTTAGATTACTCTAACGCCCTTTCGGTACCATTTTATTTCATGAAAAATCATTTGAGAAGACAATATCAATCGATTTAACCTAAGTTACTAACAAGGGTTATCATGCGGATGCACCAATAATTATTGAACATCCAAAAAATTAAGTAAGCTCAGGGAGCAGACGCCACACAAATTTTTTTTTTGTTAGTTTTGGTTCTTTCTTTTATGAATGCAATGAAAAGTTTTACTATATGCAATGCATAAAATTACTCCTAAAATGCAATAGCATAAGTTAAATGCAAATCTAAAAAATTCAAATGACATACTGTTGGGTTTCTATCGATCCTAGGCGGTGGTCAAACACATGAAAACATATCATACATGCAGCGGAAGAAAATAAATTCAAACGACACCTTAGATTTTCTCAAAAGTCCATGTATACTTTAATGGAAAAATCAAACTTTTCTAAAAACAAGTTTAGAAGTGTACCTGAATGATGGAGGTTGAATTTGGCTCTGCTTCTTTGTCCTCGAGCCCAAGAGGTATCGGGCCTCTAGTTTAGACACGCTCCGACACCTATGAGACTTGGAAGACGAAGATTTGGGAGAAACGGCCCCTCGGATTATGCTAGTAATCCTCGCGAACGTCTTGATCGAAACCCTTCGTTTTTAACCAATGAAAACATAACCTTTTGTATCCGAATTGGTTAATTCTCGAGCTCACTTTCTCACGAAGTTTTGCACATATATGTGTGACTCTCTTGGGTTTCTAAAACCTGGAACCTTAGCCCCTTTGCCTCTATTTATAGAGGGATGAATTGAGGGAGAGAATGAAGGGGAGGGGCGGTTTATACTGCCACGTGGTTGCCAGCTGGTTACTAGTTAAAGGGAGCAAGTTCAGCCTTTGACCAGCTACGTAAGCTTTGCCAAGGGGTAATGGTTAAAGGTGGCAATTTTTGCCACCTTTGACCAGCCCGTCGGCTGGTCGTGGCCGCCCAAATGGCGTCATTTTGGGTGGCGATCCTCGTCCACGGCACTCCAAACATTCTAGGCTTGTTGTCCCTCAAGTTTCATGATCAAATCACGTCATTTGACGTGCCAAACGTCTCTGTCAAACGGATAGAAAAGCCTATCATACTTTTGACTTTTCAAGGATAACATTTCTTATTCTTTCTCTTTGGATAACAACCTTATCCAATAATGATGTAGACATAAAATAACCATTACATCATCCATGACATCATCATGATGTCATGCCTGTGTCATCAATTTCATCCTTTACTGAGCTTTGGAAAAAGAAAACGAATCCAATCTGTTTTAACTTCTTTTGATTATCCAATAGTCCTATCGCATTCTCGCGATCCCGTCTTCGTTATGGAAATCGCCAAATGTCAGTTAAGGCGTGTGACATCCCTAAGTTCACCCCTGAACTGGCAGTAGGATTTCTCAAGGAATTGATCGTCTAAATCAATCCTTAGATCCCACAAACCGCGAGTAAACGTCTAGCAACATATCACGATTACCTAGTCAGAATGAAGTAAGAGGACAAAGTGAACTTGTTGGCCTTAGTTTAGTGTTATTCAGTCCTTCTATCTTATCATGTCTCGATCAAATGAGGGCCATGGATATCTGAGTCAAACCCACAAATTCGATCATATGTACAAATCTATCTAACGTGCATTGGCGAGACTCCTCTTGACTTCTGCCTTGGCCAAGGACTTTCTAATGCACTGTCACGCATATATCGCATAGAACATCAACCTCATCTAATGAGGAGACAAATCCCAACTGTTACCCACACTTGTGACTTTGTATATGGAGGACTATGACTATCATGCATAGAGGCAGATCAATGATCAGTCAATATTATACGTGTGAACCACAACCATCCAATATACAAGCCAGCATCACAGTTCAGGTTTGAGGACCATTAACACACCAAAGTCAAGAGTGATTGAGACTTGACCAAGCACGAAGCCTCCATGTTAGTCAATCGCTCTTTCGTCATGTTTAGTAGTTTGGATCGAACTCGTTTTGATACGAATACCTGTGTTCCAGCTTAGTCGTCTAATGTCCGATAACTTGTGACTCGTATCCCTATTGGGTATCCAATGTCTAATAGTGATGCTGCGAACACACTGGTTTCGATTGGCTCGTGGATGTCCAATCCACGATCCTTCGATCAGGAACAAATTTGAAGATCAGAGACCAACTGATGACCCGTCACATATATTCTTGACGCCTCAAGAATAGGCTCAGTTTCAATTGATCTATGGACTTTATTCATCTAAAATAAAAGGGACATGATGAATAAACAAGCGTCTTACCATTAATATAATATCGATAGTACAATATTTTATGCCATACATGTGACTCATCAGATGGTTACTTTAGGGCATACTCCTAAAAATGACATAAAATGACATGGCAAAAAATGACATGACGACGTGGCATATACAAATATGACATACGGATGCGTACATGACATGCAAATACGGCATACGAACTTAGACATACGGATATGACATGCGTACGTGTTTAGTAATAGATATATCACAAAAATAGTCAAAGAAATCTATGATTTCACAAACAAGTTCGATAATATAATGTAATGGAAAGATGCAATATAAAAGTAGTAAATAAAGATTAGATTAAAATTTCCTGAAGTCGAAAAGAGAGAGTGAGTTAACGATTTCTGTGCAGTGTTATCACATCCAGCAGGTGGCCTATCGATTCTAGATTTTAATAATGTGGAAATCAAAATACAAAAGATGGAATACATGAGATCTTTACACCGCCAAGTAGGAGGCAAAACCTACCGCAATCTGGGGTTCGGATCTTTTAAGCGAAAAATGCAGAAAATTACAATACAAATATGACGAGGCATAATCGAAATTTAAATCAATCTATCAATTTAGGCAACAAAATTCTCAAAGATTCGACTCTCGTGCCATCCTCGAGTGACGAAGCCGGATGGTTTACTTTCGGCGTTGCTTCGTTGATCATTTGCTGCTGATACGAAGCTGCTACCTAACATAAAACATAGTGAAAGTCAGTGTAGAAAATCTGTGCTAATTTGCATCTAAACCAGAAAAATGAAAAGAGCACTTAGCTTCAATTTATTGCTAGAGATTTCTAGAGTCAACCTTCAATCATAGATAACCGTGAATGGAGAGTTCGTGGAGAGTTTTCATCTGCCAACGTATAAGCGTCGCTTTTCAGAATATATCCCTCTCCATGAGAAGAAAACCTGAGATTTGATAATGTGGGTGGAGCCGCAATAGCCATCACTTCAGGTGAAGCTCCAGTATAAGAGAGTGATAAATGAATGAATCCCTTGGCAAAAATGTTGGGTTAACAGGGTGCATTGGTAGTTTTTGAAGGTATCACCTTGACTGGATAGAACCAAGCATCATTCCAGCTAGATTCAAGGCAGCCAGTGCACCTTCTTCATCAGTAAACTTTGGGAAGTTACGATTGACAGAAGGCACGAGCGAAAGAGATTGGACGGACCTAAATGCCATCGGTGCTGCTGCTTCTATAAGCTTCACTAGAGTTAGGAAGCTCATTGGGCACCTTCACATCATTGAGGAACATGAACTTCCACCTCTAAGATGGGCACGGACTGCTACATCCATACCCTCTATGGTTGTCTCCTCGAACCAGCCCCTAGAATCCTGAAGGGCTTCAATCCTCCAAGCACTAGCAGTGCCATTTGAAACCGAATAATTTAAGGATTCGCTCGTAACTTGCTGCTCCACTTTGAGACCTCCCTCTAGATTAGGGACGGAATGCTCTCATCGTCAGAGTTGTCCAGAACTTGAATAAGCAACTGATCTTATGGCCAATTAAGTTGGCAAGCTGTTGTGATGGTGGGCTTGATACTTCACTCAAATGCAAAGCAACTTATAAAGAGGCAAAAGTATGAAGATGCATTGGAAGTTCTTGCTATGGGTGAGGAGTAATTCTCTCTCTGCAATTCCCCAATTCATTGAGATGGTTGACAATGTTCCTATAATGCGAATAGATATGGTATGGTGCTATTTCATGCTTAAAGATATCTCATCTCTCCCAGTGGCTGGAATTAGACTACGAAGGGTCAAAGAGGGGATTGAATGTGCTCACGGATAGGATTACTCTCATGTTAGACTCCTTCAAGGAGGTCGCCATCTAGAGATTGCTTTGCATTTGCGGTTAGAGCTGTTGGTAGGAGCGGTAGCTTATCACAGTGTTATCTTGATAAGTCACGAAAAGCATGACATCTCTGCACATACTAGAATGGATGATCGGGATGTAGAGATGGAGGAAGAACTTGCCGATGAATTTGCCCCCATCTGCCCTCTTCACTGCGTGGATCTACATGAAATCCTAGTCCGATTTCCCTAAAGTCTATACTATTTCTCTCAACACAGCCACTTCGTTATCAGGCAGAAGAGTGGCGGCAGCAGCTAAGTTGACGGCTCACAAAAGGACGAGTCTAAAGAAGAGAGATCGAGCAGAGACGAGATTCGCCATCATCTTAGTCTCGAGCTCAACCCAGAAGAATGTCGTTTAACTTCATGGCGTGCATGCATATATAGAAAGTGGGAGAGTAGACAAAGGCTTCCGCTTTTGGCCGTCGCTCTAGAGACTGATGTCGGGATATAGCAGATTGTTTGGGCAGTACGGTTACATTGGCTCGTCTCGAGTGGTTCGTCGCGGTAGCTGATGAGGGCATCGGATGATCGTAGGGACACCAAGTGGCAGGACTGATCTATCTCGGGACTTCAAGGATAGCAACTATGGGTGATCGTCAGAGCACGGGGAGGACGTAGGTTACCTGTGTGGCTAGTTCGACTCGTGGTGGTCACTAAAGACGTAACTTTGCTGTGGATGGTCGTTGACAAGAAATGATATACTCCACCTTCTTTTTGCTTTCATTGAAGAATTTCCTCCCCCCAAATGGCCCAGAGATGATGTTGTTCCTTAATAGCAAACTCTCCAGGGAGCCAAGATTCCGAAGGATCGAATCTAGAAAGGGCCTGATATGTTGTTATTAGAAATATCCATCCTCTACCACCATGTGCATCCTTCAAAAAAAAATCATGGAATTGGCCCTGAGACGTTGTTAAAGGAAAGTGAGAGCCCCCTCCTCGAGTTGCATGCAATTCTTAGCTAAGGAATCCACGTTGTCAGATGGTTGGTCGCTTGAATCCGAGGATCCACCTCACCAACCCTATCCTTCGAACAAAGATGATGGTTTCATGATACCAAGGGCCCCTCGTTGCACCGAAGATGGTGAGTGTAGGTATGGTGGACCAAAAAAAAATTCAGTCCCTCATGCTTCCCCCACTTGAGTTTTCTTTATCATCTGTCGGTAATCAGAGAAAGCAATCATCATTCAAAGTGGAGGTCTTCGGGATCATGATGGTCAAGGCAAAAAATTCTTTCCCCCGACACAAGTGGTCTCTCTTTTTCTTCCCATCTTTCGGTGGCCTCTTTTTGTTGGTTAAAATTTGGTGGCCTCAATTGTCGGTGGTTGTCTTATTCTTAATCTTGATGATGGCCTCCTCCTCTTTCTTTTGCTACTTTTTGTTGAAAAGCGACCCAACCGTTCAACTTTATCATGCCATTATCCATGCACATGTTTGAAGAATTTGCAGGCAGGGAGAAGCAGTGATGGGATTCCACTAAGGTAAGCATTTTCATAAACCACACTTTTGGAATTGTGATGGCATCTCCCAGTACAGAAATCAAATACGCTACCATAAGTACCTGCTGTAGCAGGCTTGGCTATTTTTACTTTGAGCACTTCATCCTTCTGAGTCTTAGTTGGGTTCAGATAGCATGACACACAATATTCATACAAGTTGCAACATTGTGAAAAGAGATTGCACCCATAACAAGAGTATTTCTCTCCATTTTTGGATAGTAGCGAGTCTGTGGATCTAGGGAAAAAGCATCATATACATGACCATTATCATCGGAAAGCAGAAGTCTCCCTTGGATCGTGTTTCTACATTTGCGCCTTTCAAGGAAGCTTGTATCTCTCCTCATTGCCAAAATTCTCAAGGAAAAGTGAAAGACAAGCAGATGTGAGATCACCCACGCCAAATTCCACAAGATCTCCTCATTCTCGTCTTGGATTCTCTCCTTTTCCTCGAATAATGGCCTCCCTTTCTCCCTTTTTAGCTTTTCGGGAGAATAAGTGGAGCACCTAATTTTGTGGGATCTTTAGATGGATCGATCATTGACAAAAGTAAGATGTTCTCCGGCTTCAGATCGGTGTGTATAACAGAAAGCTGTCGATGTAAATAATCCAGACCCACTAAAATATGGAAATAGGAAAATTTAGACTATTAGAGGAAAATGTCACAACTCCTAAAAGTGAAAAAATGAAAATAAATTGACTCAAATTGGATTTTTTAGGCTCGATTCGAGATTATGCTCGTGAAGGAACACATGACCCTGAATTGGATTTTTTGAATTTGCAATGGCCACATGAAAAGGGATTTAAAAGAAAAATATTAACTATTTTTGTGTATGTTTTTGGCCTCAAATGCTATTTTTCCCGAATTTTCAAGTATTTTTGTATTTTTCAAAAAATATTAAAAATACGAGAAATATGAAAAAAATTTTTTGTCCAAAATTGGTTCCTTAGACTTTGCCAAGGCTTCTAAAGTTGATTTTGTAATTTTATGAATTTTTATGGGCTTTTTATTAATTTTTTTTAAAGAGAAAAAGTCATTAAAATCAAGTGTCAATAATATTCAGTTTGGGATGAATCCCATCACTAACAAGGTCTGTCTTTTCGACAGATCGTCTAGAGGGGATCAAGCTTCATTGTCTTTCATAAGTTTATTTGATCATTTTGGCTAGGTAAGATCTCTCTCCACACATCGATGTAGAGTATATGTTGGATCTAGTGTGTATGGAGTTGGAAAACTTAAGTAAATTCAAGATCGAAGGCTTAAGAAAAGAAAAGAAATATTAGGGATTCTGCACTCATAATGCATGTAACGAAGGGTTTACCGTACTTTTGGGAAATAATTTATGTCACTTGAGGCCTCTATATGAATGCAATTAAGAATCATTGGATCTCTACTGATTTATAGAGCTCTAGTAGGTGAGTGAATTCACTAGGATTACTTACTAAACTCAAATTGAATTCTTCTATTTGGATACTAATAACATATTTGGGCACTATCTAATAGTCTACCTTTATAATAGGAGAAGCCTTGTTACTCTATTTTTATTCTCGGATGCCAGATGTCAAAGTGGGTCCTCCCTGTTAAAGGGGATTCAATATCTTTCATGGCTTCGGAGAATTGTATCATAGGTTTCTTGGATTAAGTCTCTGTATTGTTGTTCGCAATTTGAGAGGAGAATAATTGGCTTGGAGATTTAACTACTTGTTAATGGCCAAAGTCGGGGTTTCCACAAAAAGGTTACGTGGATTTGCACTCAGATCATATTTGGCTCAATTTCTTGTAAATCTATGGGCGGAGGTCGGCGATTTTGTCAAATTGAGGGGAGGCATGTACAATTTGGCCTTAGAGTATGCGGTAATACTGTGAAAAAGTGGGGGCTCCGAATAATGTGCAAGCAATTAAATGATGATTTATAGAAAGAGATTCGAGACAATAATCTAATGGATCTAGCTTTACTCTGTGAGGTTGATCATAAGCTTCTCTCTCGCATGTGAACCAAGACCATTTAGAATTTTTAATTCGGTGGCAGAGATGAGTAGGCAATTTTTCCTCGCTGCTTTTGTTGTTAGAATGATGGTAAACTTGTTAAGGAAGCAATTCATAGGTAAGTTTGCTGATCTTTTCCTCCTCATTTTCTTTTACTCATATATTCGCATTGAGGAATTTTTATGTGTCCAGTTAAACTTTGCCAGCTACATCGATGGAAAAGATTGGGCGCTGTAGAGAACTCAACTTGCTTCTCGGAAAGGAAAACTCAGACGGACAATTTCATGTATGAGAGTAAATTTCATCCGAAGAAAACTCAGACAAGAACAATTTCTTCATGAGTTTTATCCATCTTTGTTTTTCATTTTTAGTTATTCTTTTACTTGCGTCTTGCCTTTCATTTCCTTATATTTTTCGTTCCAAGATTCCTCTGATTCCAATGTAATTTCAATTCCAATTCATCTACTTTTATTCGTACATAATTTCACGTAGATTATCCCTCGACCCAAGCATCATTTGTGTATTTTATACTCTAGCATGAATTTAGGGCGATCTCCATAATTCTTGCTTCACTCAATTATTAATGTGAACTTTGACATAGAGCAAGGGCGCCACTTTCAGCATGACCCCTCCTCATCTTCTAGACGCCCCAGTGAGCTCTGATTGAATGGGAGAATTCCCACCTGCCCAGCGGAGTCCACGAAACAGAATGAAGTCGTCCTCCCAAAAAAAGAGTCCCCTTAGCGAACCGACGCCCTCCAGCGGACTACCACCGCCCTACTGGGAAGACCCATGGGAAATGGTGACGTAGCTTCGGGTGAAACGATTCTCTCCTCAGGTTCTAGGCTTCCATGCAGCTTCCTATAGATCAAGTATGACTGGCACATCCAGAATTTATTAGTTTTTAATGAAATTGAAAGAGCTGGATTTGAATTCGATTCCAGTTGTTTGTGCTGACAATTGTGCGGAACTTGAAGGATGTGTCATTGGGAGGGGGAGGGGAATTTGTTCGAGAGATGCTGAAATCCATGTTTCCTTTCTTAGTTTTTTTGTGGATTGCTTGTTAGTGAATTCCATAGGTTTTTTCCACACTACCAATCAAAATCAACACATCTGTTGAAAGGGTAGGTTTTAAGTGTTAGGTGCCAAAGGAAAAACAAAGCGAGGGATAGTGATAATTGGAAGTAGGGTGTCATGGTTCGTTTTTTTTTCAGTACCTCCCTTTTTCCAGGAAAATCCGGTGCTGGTAACGTTTGGGGAGGAAGGAAGAGAGGGATGATTTGGTGGCTTTTAAGGGTCCTAGGAAATGGTGGATGTCTAGTATGTAAACTTTACCATACAGATGTGCACCAGTGATAAGTTTTCCAGGAGAATTGAATGCTTGAGAACCGTCGGGGGGGATCATTGGGATAGTGCGCGTCCTCATGGTTTTATGAGGTTTGCTTTGAAGAGGCAACTATAGAGGAACCGAACGACGATCAGTGAGAATGGCAGCCACCTAGAAAGTCAACTTGACACTCGATCCTTTAACCCACTTCTTGACTTTGGCAACTAGGGAGATTGAAAACCAATTTTTTAACTTGGAGTGTGGAGAGTAACTATAAAACATTGGTTGTGCCCATAGATAACTGGTTAGACGCCTTACTTCCTTTCGGGCTGGGTGGGAAATGTGGAATGTAAAAAAGATACTTGCGATTAAACCGAGTTTCATGAGTTATACAGTGAATAGAGACAAAGCACTAAGCTATTGTTGATCCTTATTTTTTGAGGCCTTAGCAGCAGTTTGAGATTCTCCTTTTTATCTATATTGTTTCCCATAGCTTTTATGAAGAAAATGAACGAGAAAGCTAAAACCTCATGATTTCCTTCTTGAATGTTTGAGTGGAAATCTTGATTAATGAAAGTCAACTTCTGAGGTAAACCATGGTAAACCAATGTAATTAGCAACATGTTTGTTTTGTTCCTCATTTAGTTGCTGGTTTTTGCTTTAGTGTTGTTAAGAGCCCATATCACTTTAAGTATTAGGTTGGGATTTGCTCCGAATCACGGTTTGATATGTCTTAATAATATTACTTGTAAGTATGTGATCAATATATTATACAGAAACCTGCATGATCCTATCCTATAGCCTACAAGACACCGATTCATTCCATCCCCATCCCACCCCCTTCACCCCCACCCCCGAGGGGAGAGGGGGGAGGGGGAGGGGGGAGAAAAACAAGGAGAGAGGGGGGGGGAAAGGGACGAGCGAGGGAGCAAAAAAGAAGGGAGGAGAGAGGGAGGAAAAAAAAAAA
>JAGVVM010010017.1:0-22066 GCA_019149425.1 Psidium friedrichsthalianum | reverse complement strand
ATGCAATTATTTATTATTAATAAAAATATTTTTGAAAAGCAAATTATTTATAGACATATGAAATGTATGCTACTTTTTAAAGATTGTTTTGAATGAATAGTCAAGCTCTATTTCATACTACGGTTTGGCTTTGGCTTTGCAAATGAGAAGGCTGAAAAGAATAAAATACTTGTCGGTCAAAAAAAAGAAAAAGAAAAAAGGGGGCAAACGAATATCATTACTTTATAAATAACGTTTTTTTTGTGTGTGTCGAAGTTTATTAAATAAGTTGAATCAATTCAATTCTTCAAGAAGAATGTTCGAATTGTGCATGTGCGATTGTTCTGATTTTGATGAAAAGTGGAAAGCAGTCCCGTTAACTCACTTCCTTCGACTGCACATGACCACGATTCTGATTCTCCATTTTTCTATTTCTATTCCCAATGTAAGATTGGAATAGTAAGTTATTTGATAGCGCGGTTTCATTTGCTCTATTTTCGAGACTAATTTTAAGCCTAGAAATAGGTTAGAACATAAATGAGAAATAAAAATTTTATACTTTTCTATTATGGAACGGAAATAGAAATTAAAACTATTCTCGCATCGATCCTCGAGCGCCGTCTAGCTACTGTCCCTCGGTCACAACAGTAGCTACGCCTCTTGTCACAACTTTAGTATTTTATGCTATTATCAAACGAATTTTATTCCGAAATAAAAACTTTACGTCGTTATCAAATGTGTTTCTTTACCGAGAAACTCGTTCAAAGAATAGACATAAAAAAAAAATATTTCTAGGCTAGAAATTGTTCTCAAAACAAAATCGTTATCGTTCATGACCTTATTATTTGTTTGCTTGGGGATAACAGGAAGTCCGAAAGGCACTTTGACATTTTGGGAACTGTTCTCTAAACCTGATAAATTTATTTCGACTTCACAAGAACGATCGACGGACGTCATACGTCTATAATTGTTCATTTTCGAGTACTCCTATGAAGCTCGACCAAATTTTCCTCTGCAGCATCCACCTTTCGACCGGTCCTCTTAGGAAGCTCAGAGAAATTTCTCCCAGTTGAACTCAATGCTTATGTAGATACGGGGACTTGCAACTACTCTGTGTCCTGACAATTAGGGAGAGAGTGAGAATGCATCCTAAGTGTATGAGGCTGCACAGTCAGGAGACTTCCATTCCCTGATGACAATAATTTCAGAAGACGGGAGGGCCTTTCCCACCAAAGAACGCCAAAGGAGAACAACATTCTTCACGTCGCGGCTCAATACCAGCAGGTAGATTTGATCAAAGATCTCCTTCGACACCCATCGGGACCCTCCCTTCTTTGGCAGGGTAACTACAAAGGAGACACTCCCTTACATGTTGCTGCTAAAGTGGGAAGCCACGAAGCGGTTCGAGTCTTCGCTGATCTGGCGAAATCACCAACCAATCCGAAGCATGCAAAGAGCTACTTAGGAAGCAGAATTCGCGTCAGGATACCGTACTGCACTATGCAATAAGAGGAGGCCATATTGGGGTGGTGAAGTTGCTGATCGAAGAAGATCCTCAATTGTGTGAAATTACTAATGCTCTTGATGAGTCCCCACTTTATCTTGCAGTAGATCGAAGACTTTCAGAGATCTTTGAGCTAATTTTAAACGCTTCCTCGTCGTCATGCGCTCATAAGGGCCCTAAGGGATTCACAGCTCTGCATGCCGCAGTGCTCTACTCACTACCAAGTAAGTATCCCAAGATTATAAATCCAGTGAAAGAAATTTTAACCCAAGTTCTTTCTTTTGCTCAAGGCTTCTCTTTGGTGAGATTGCTGGGGGTAGCATAGCAATGGGATCGCGCTTTTTCCACTTCTTTGCCTTATACACTCTTTATCACATTGTTATGACTATATTATTCCTACGTGGCTCAGCTTTCAGCATTCCTCTCCTTTTTTGTCTGCTCAAATGTAGCGCCCCTCTTCTTCTTCTTTTTTCCTTCTTTTCTTTTCTCGAGTGTTTCACTCTCTTCTTCTTATCTTTCTATGCCCCTTAGTGACCTGCCAACACCAATGTCCTCTCTATTCCTTTTATTTTTCCATTTTTTCAGCTTCGAACCTGCCTTGACTGCCTTTTTTTTTTTTTTTCCCATGTCATTTTTCTCTCACAAACATTCAAATGCAGTGATAAGTTAAAATCTTCCGTGAATCATCGAGAAAAGCACAAAAATGGAAAAGAGGGATGTAGAGCGATGCTCGGTAGGACACTAGGGGCGTGGAAAGTAAGAAGTAGAAGGATAGTGATACCCATGACTCAGCGGTTAGAGTATCACTTTCATACGGCGAGAGTCATTGATTCAATCCAATAGCGGGTAAACCGGCCGAAAACCCGGCTTTTGCCAGCATGACAGCAAGCACACCGCCGCATAAGGACTAATATTGTGAAAAACACTGTGGCACGGAGTGTATAAATGAAGGAGCAATGGAGAAAGCGCAGCAATTTATTTATTTATTTTATTACTTTTGTATTGGTGAAAGTTACACGCTTTTCCACATGGCTCTTGGCCTCTTGGCGAAAGTTACATCGTTGACCGGTTCGTCTTCTCTTAGTTTGCGGACTGAAAAAAGAAGAAGAGAGATTGTACACAGTACAATATGACACAGTTTCCCAAGGAACCAACTGCATTTGGGATTACATTTTCATTCGAAGAAATTATTTATACTAAAGTTCTATTTCTTTTTGCAGTAATTGAATGATTTTCAAAAATTTCAGAAAAATAATCATTTTTATCGCTTATAAATAATAATACACTAAAAGATCAGAGTATAAATGCAAAAAGTTTTTAACCCTTACATATTTTTCTCCTTATGATTACTTGCTTTTCAGTTTTTACACCTGATGATAGGGCACATTGTTATATATATATTTCCAAGAGATCAGGGTTAAATGCAAAAAGTTTTAACCCTCAATGGAAATTATGATGTCTTGAAAAAACGGGGGTGCAATCATATCAGCATTGGAAAAAATGTAGATGAAGAATTACTATAAAATGTCTTAAATCTATTATAATTGTGCTAATTCAATTATAACTTTTTTTTTCTTTGGTCAATTGACTCCTAAACCTTTTTATATTTGTGTTAGTTCAGTTTATTCGGCAAAAAATCATTCATATGATGCCAATCGTCATGTATGTCGAGCCAATACTGATGTAGATATTTTTAAATAACATTTTTATTTTTCGAATTACTTATTTATTTATTTTATTTATTTCTCTTCTTCTTCTTTTTCTCTTCCTTTTTTTTTTTTTCTTCTAATCTTTCTTCCTCAAGCCAGTTGTCGGAGGAAGAAGGAAGGAAGAAAAAAAGGAAAGCGAAAAAAATTGAGTTGGGCACGACACTCCCGTGAAATGATTGGCATCAGAGTAAAAAGCCTTGGTCTTTTATTCATAGCCTTGATAGCAGTAGATGCCTTGCTAAATAGAAAGGGAACTTCTTTAATCTATTTACGAATTTCTGATAAATTCACTAAACACAATTAAGAACTTTACAAGTTCCTGCACATTAAGGTAGATTGTATGGATTCTACATGTGTTGCACAAGATCATTAGAAACTTCATAGTAATCATGGCATATGCTCCCTAGCACGGAGACAAAGGGGAAAGCTAAATGGGATGAAATGCTGTTAAATATGTATGTCAATATGCTAAACGCTGTCTAAATCATGACATGTCGGGTTGTGTTTGCAAAGGTTGGTGGAAAATCCTGGAGAAGAGACCAGAAGCGATCAGAGGAGGAGATTGATCTGGGGTGGACTCCTCTTCACTATGCCGCTTGCTCTGGCAAAGTCGAAGAAGTTCATCTGCTCCTACAACACGACACTCGTGTGGCGTACAACTTAGACAACGAGGGGCAATCGGCGTCCACATCGCAGCCTTTCAGGGCCATGTCAGTGTCGTCAACGAGCTTTTTAGATCCTGTCCTGATTCTTGCGACATACTGAGCACCAAAGAGCAAACAGCTCTTCATGCAGCTGTCATTGGTGGACAAGTAAATGTAGTCAGGCACATACTCCGGATACCAAACCTGGAGTATCTTATCAACGAGCAAGATATCGACGGAAACACGGCTCTGCATTTGGCTGCGCTTCATAAACGATACAACATCATATACAAGCTTGCACGAGACAAGAGGGTGGGACCGTCGGGCAACAAATAAGGATCATTTGACCGCCGTTCAAATTTTTCTTGCTCATAACGAGGTACGCCTGCTTGAACACTATACAGCCCAATTTGTTCACTCGCAGAGTAATTTCTCAGTATCCTTTAAAACCGTGGCCCAGTTGATAATCAATTCAGGTACAAAAAACAACCCAATTGAAATCTATATTGCGTCAACTTGTTTTGCTCATTCAATTGTTTTGTTTGCGCATATTGACGTACATTTCAGTTTTCCCAGCAAACAGTAGCATAGATTGCTTTATTAAGGGGTGACATACGTTTCAAAAAGGCACCGAGAGTGAAGTGATTTCACACTTCATATCCACATTACAAATAAAAAATCGAACTTTATGATAGAACCACTTATTAAATAAAGCATCATCCCTCCCACCTCATTTAACATTTATTAGCACACTGAATATTACGTTAATTAGGCAAAAAATAGAAAGGGTTTTTTATTCAGCTTAAATGTCAACATCAAGTAGCATAACTAAATGTGTAGGCTCATATCTCTTTTTCTTTTTCCTTTTCATATTTTTATCCATAAATTGGAAGTGTGCACAAAAACGTTAGTGTGTTTATTTCACAAAAATAAATTTATTTTTCTAAAAATGATCTCTTGTATTGCTTACAAAAATAAATCAATAAAATAAATTCATGTTTACAAAGGTGTTTAAATACGAATTTTGGTCAATAATGAAAAATATTTTTCATTAACTAATTATTTTAAGCAATATAAGCGATCATTTTTAGCAAAATATTTTTCAAATCGTTAATTTTTTGCGAAACAAACGAAGTTTTATAGAAAATGAATAATTTGAACAATATCTCCTAGAAATGATTGCTTGCATCACTTGAAATAATTAATGAAAAGTATTTCATTATCGGCAACAATTTATGTCTTCATATTTTCATGGACACTAGTTTCTTTCATTCATTCCATGTTGTAAGCGATACAAGCATTTTTTAGGAATTTTTTTTTAAATAGTTTATTTTCTGCGAAACAAATGTACTCTTCCCAGGTGGACCCCTTCTCGGCCCATCACCCACCTCCTATAAGGAGCTCGTTCAAGACAAAAAAAAATTGTAAAATTAATTAGACTATTTAAATAATTTACTACACATATTTATGACTATTGCAAAAGTAACTCAATATTGTAGCTAAAAAGTTGCTATCAAATTTTTAATTTTAATGCATAACATAGTTATGAATTTCCATTGTTGTGGACACATTTCAGTTTACCAAATGATTATTTACGAGTAGTTATTATTGCAAAAATGTTAAAAATAGGAGTCTTGAAAGATTCAATTAATACTTATAGTCTTGAGCCTTCTAACCAATTCCCACATATAACAGCCGACTTAAAAATTTGATAATAAAAAAAAACATATTAATGGCAATAGTTAACTGCGGGTAATAAATTAGTGTGAATAATATTAACTTTGAATATTTTGTTAGAGAGGTATAGTTTAAGACAAACCACCCAGTAAAGTATATTCAACATTAGTCAAATTTTTTGTTTGGTTAATAAAAATAGAGTTAATACCACAAAAAACCCCAAACTAGTATGCCCGTGACAAATTTACCCCAAACTATTTTTTTTATCACGAAAAATCCCAAACTGGTACACCTGTGACAAATTTACCCCAAACTATTTTTTTTGTCTTCAAAAAATCCCAAATCGGTACACTTGTGACAAATTTACCCCAAACTAATATATTTTTGATAAATTTATCCTCCATTAATTTTTGTTAAATTAACGTCGAATTGCTTAGTTGGAGGGCATGTGGCACTTCACGGGTAAACCAGTTTGGAATTTTTACTTTCTATTTATCACAGGTTTATCAATTTAGGATTTTTCATGATATTGATCCAATTTAACAAAGGGTAAATTTGTCATGGATGTAATAGTTTGGGGTTTTTCGTGGTAAAAAAAAATTAGTTTTGGATAAATTTGTCACAAATGTACCAGTTTAGGGTTTTTATGGTCAAAAAAATAGTTTGGGGTACATTTATCACGAGTGTATCAGTTTGGGGTTTTTCGTGGTATTAACCCATAAAAATATGTTATTTGTCTACAATATAATGTAGAGTTAATACCACGAAAAATTTCAAACTGGTATACCTATAACAAATTTATGCAAAACTAATTTTTTTACCACAAAATATCTGCGATAAATTTACCTTTTATTAATTTCCATTAATTTGGGTTGATACCATGAAAATGCATAAACTGGTAAACCTGTGACAAACGGAGGATAAAAACTCCAAACTGGTACACCCACTAACTGTCACGTCTCATCTTACTCAGCAAAGTGATCGTAAAATTTAATGAAAAACCAACATAGGGTAAATTTATCCAAGTGTATCAGATTAGGGTTTTTTGTGATAAAAAAATTAGTTTTGGCTGAATTTGTCGCATGTGTATTAGTTTGGATTTTCTATGATATTAACCCAATAATGTATGCCATTGGTAAATATTGTGCCGTATGATCGTACTATACTATCAAAACAAAAATTTTCAATTAATATAGATTTCAAATCCATCGCACAGGTGGGTCTTCAACCCGCCCGAAATTAATAGTGTGTCCTTACATATCTTGAAAGCAATGCTAAACATTTGGGGTTGGGTTCCTGTACAAGTTAGGGGACAAGGTAAAGAGAAAAAATAAATAAAAGGATAGGAAAAAGAATGAAAAATACAGGATTTATCTGAACTGCCTAATGGCCCTTTGTGCTGAGGTGTCAACCAATTCAGGTGAAGCTTTAAGATGTAACTTAAGAAAATCCCAATCCAAAACTTGATATGCACTTTCTGACTTTGGAACAATTAGGGAAAAAGACACTTGTAGTACCAAAAGTTGTGTACGAAGATTATTATGATGCCAAAAGTTTCCATAGGATCACTTTGGTGCTAAGTCTGGCTAAAATTGTCACGTGTCATTAATAAATAATTTTTTAATGTAAAATGACATTTTAAAAAAAAAATCCACTTGGGCTACCACGTGGACTTATATACTTTAAAATAAATTAAAATAAATCAAATTCAAATTTAAAAATTAGTCAAAAATAAATTCGTTTAAAATATAAATTTTATTTAAAATAAAATTTAAAATAATTTAAAATTTAAGAAAAAAACCTTAAAAAAAGGAAAAAAAACCTTACTAGGCGGTGAGAGCTTTCACAAGCCTTGTCGCCACTACCCCTACCATTGCCGACAATGGCTAGTGGTGGTGGGGCATGGCCAGCAAGGGTCACCGAGCCCCGGCCAAGGGTTGCGACCCCTACTGATCATAAAAGAGGGCTTGCAGGCCCTCACCTAGATCGAGTGAGGGTCGCTAACCTTTTCTAAGGTCTGGCTGAGGCCTGCCACTAGCGGCTAGCGGATCTGGGCGAGGGCTGCAGGCGACCCCCGTTGGCCATGGCCCACCCTCACCAGCAGCTTGCAATCCCTCACCTACGGTCGACAAGGGTCACTAGCCCCTGGCAGGCATTGGCGATGGTGGGGCAGCAGTGGTGAGGGTTATAACAAGCCCTCACTGCTGTGACCCTCGCTACCTGATGCAATCCCCTCCTTTTTTTTTTAAATTTTATCTTTTTTTATAAAATTTTTAGCTTATTTTTCAAATTATTTTAAATAAAAAAATTTAAAATTTTAAAAAAATGGCACGGTGAACGTCCAACGAGTCACGTTAGTGTCATATATTAATAAAATAAGGCCATATCGGATTTATGGTGGACCAAATTGGACTTGGCACTAAAACAACCATTTTTTTAAAAAACTAACACTAAAATGATATGATTGAAATTTTGACACCAAAGTGATCTCCACATGTAACTTTTGGCACTAAAAGTGTCTTTTACCCGAGCAATTATTATGCCACATTCACATGGAAGAATCAGAATATTTGGTACAATGTGTAGCTGGAATCCTTGTGTTTCTTTTCTGCGCCCTTTCAAACAGCTTTTGGAAAAATATAGAACTTGCGCTCTGCCTCATCCGGGGAAAAGGATTTTAACCATTCCTAGATGATTTGATTTAATTATAGCATTATCGGAAACTGCAATTGTTTAATCCAGGAAAATTCTATTTACTGGTTTTATCTAAAAGAGATTAATTGAATTGAATTATAATATTATGTTTATTATAAATGGGTTTTCAGTGCGTAAAGTGGGGGTGGTTCTTCAAGTATTTTGCCGGGAAAGACCACTCGTTAATCAATACCTTCTGTACATTTTTTATAGGTGGCTACAGAGCTGCAAAAGTTGAACATGTGTTGGAAAATTCTGGTGGATCTCTGGATCATCAAGGCTCGGTTATTGAATATGCGAAGAAGAGGCTGGGCAAGCAACACGTTGAGGTCAACCAGCTTTGCCTGCGACCACGGGAAGTAACCCTGCCAACCGAGAAAATTTCGATTCGTTGATAAGAAGAATCGAACTTCAAGTACTAGTGGCGGTGCTCATAGCCACGGTGACCTTCGCTGCGGCCTTCACGTTGCCCGGAGGTTATAACAGCGATGGACCGGACCAAGGAATGGCGACTCTCGCTCACAAGGCAGCTTTCAAAGTCTTTGTGATATCTGACGTTACAGCCTTCAGTTACTCCCTCCTGGCATTATACTTACAATTCGATTCTTCCGGGTGGGGCGAACACCAACAGGTGAGATACACCCGTATCGCTGAAGATTTCATTCGTTTTGCATTGTTCGGGATGGTGCTAGCCTTTGGCAGCGGTACCTATGTAGTCTTGAGCAGAACCAGCTGGCTCGGAATCATCGTTTATGTTGCGTTTGGATGTCTCACGATTGGGTACCTGTTTGGTTATATCCTTGACCCCGTGGTTCCTTTTCTCGGGTCGCCGCATAGCACTCACAGAAGATGCGTCCGAAACTTATTGTTTGATTGTGGGATACTCTAAGAATGCTGCTAATCAGTTGGGTCGGTTGGTTCTATAGTCCCGTTACCTTGTGCACGGGAAATTTTCTTTTTGCTTTGTCCGCTGTCAAGTTTTGATCACTTGTATGTCAGCTGTCCAATCAAAAAAACCTCTCAGTCTATCGCTGGGGAAATTGCCGTCCTCAAGATGATGACTGGAGCGGTAGAAAAAGCCAACAAGTTCTGAGACTTTTCGTGTATGTGAAGGATGTACAAGTCGATTGCATCACAGTTCGCCAAATGAAAGCCGAGAGGTTTAGCAGTTGCAGAGCAATTGCGGTTGAACGTTAAGTTGTCAATGTTTGGCAATAATTCTCTTCTTAGCATTAGTGAGTTCTGTTTGTTTCTACTTGTTGATTTCCATTACTTTAAATTTCTTGAACTACTTCAACGTTCTTCGACATCGGTAGATGTCTGAAAAGTTTATGACGTAAATCCAGGATGTCAAAGTGATTTATAAGTTACCTACTTCTTGTGAATTTTACAGGTGGGCTGAGAAGAGATTAACAAATAACCGACATCGTAATGAATTTACTGATGTCAATAGATTAGTAAGTTAACAATTTCTAAACTTACAAGTGAATCGTGTAAGGGATTAGCAAGTTACCGATATGGTAATGAAATGAATTAGTAAGTTACCAACGCCTTTTTAGTTGTACAAGTGGATACAGGTAAAGTCAGCAAGTTACCAATATTTTGCGATGGAAATACCAACACCAAATTTCATTTTGAAGTCTTCCCATAAGGCGTGGATAGAGGTAATTACACCACAAAAGGTTTGCCGAAGAATGTGATGTTTTCTAGCACATATTTGACGTTGCGTTGAATTGGGACTCGGCTTCGACTTTTATGAATCGCTCTTTAATGACATAGTTGCCCAAAACTGCAGGAAGTACCATTGTATGTTCAGCATCTATTGACAGAGCAAGTGTCATGGCTGATGCAAGATCCTTCCCTTCCAATTATTTCAAAGTTTCATAAGCCTTCATAGAGTTGGGGAATGTCATCTTTCTGTGTGTTCTTAGACCTTCCAAATCAATCCAGTGAATAACATCGTCAAATAATTAAGTAGACAAGGCCAAGAATGCATCACCACCATATTAACCTATGAAAATTCAATCGCCCACTCATGCCAGACACAATCATTTCGCTTCAGTTTTTCATGTTCGTGCATGGAATAAATGCATCACTCGCTAATGCACGGAGAGAAGCAACGGCCGATCCTCAAACAGTCTACCCATTCTTCAGTACAAACCCTGTACCCTTGGGGTCCAACTCCTAGAAGCCGTTCCTGTTGCCACGTTCTTCGCTGAAGCCGCAATCATCCACCAAGTAAGGTACTATGTATTTTTGCATATCGGTGAGAGATCTGGAGATGGTTCCCAGAGACGTTGATGAATTTGACTTTCCTAGCTTCATCCAATGTCTTCAATCCAATCCTGTCCTAGATTTAAAGCTCGGAACATTCCTCCTTTTTTCCCACAGAAAACAATGGTGAAATGATGCAAATCGTAGCATTGAGTAAGGGTAAAAGCATGATACAACAAGCACTGATCGTGCCATGTAGGAGGGTTGTCGTCCATGCCAGCTTTTTTATAGTCAAAATTTGTTAGATGGACTACATTGGTGAATATTCAAAAGGTTTAGGGCTAAATTTCTCTAACTATAAAGTTTAGTACTAAATTTGTACCAATGTGATAGATTAAAGACTTTTTTTGTCCCTTTCCATGCTACAAGAGATGATTGGTGCTTTATTAAGTTGAGGAGGGAAAAGTGTCAAAAATTCCTAAACCCATTATATTGGTGTCAATTTAGTTCTAAGCATTTTGTATTTGTGCCAATTGAGTCCATCCGATCAATTTTAATCGAAAATTGATGACATGGATGCCGGCCATCCTGGCATTGACGTGGACATTTTTAATACTTTTTAATGATTTTTGAATTTGTAAATAATTTTTATACTTTTTTTCCTTTCTTTTTCTTCATTTGTTCTTTCCCTCTTTGACAAATTTGCAAGTGGTTGGCGACCAACCGCACGTTGGGAGGGTTGGCCTCTCTAGGTCTCGCCTGCCCAAGGGCCTGCCATGCCTGCATGAGGCGAGCACCGGTGAGGCTCAACCTTGCCCAGGCCAGGGTGGCCTTGGATGGCGTTACTCGTGCAAAGGCGATGCTCGGCTAGGCCTCCCTAGCCTAGGCGAGGCTTGTCCAGGCCAGATCTGGCGATGCTGATTCATGTGACTCCATTGTTGCTGTCGACACTGACTCACAACCTTCGCGAATGGTGAAAGACAGAATGGAGGGACACAAAAACGACTCAAGTGGCGAGGGGCTAGTGTTTGGCAATGATTGGAGGCATGATGGCGAGGCATAATTGCAGCCTCGACTAGGCGAGGACATCTTCAATGAAGGGAGGACAACCACATCAAGCCTCATCCTCGTCCAGGTGACGCCTAGCAAGGTTGCCCTAGCCTGGTAGTCGCCCAGGTGAGGCCAACTGTCCGGACCATAGCTTGTGGTTGGGCTGTGGTCGGCCACCTGCAAATATGCAGAAGAGGGAAAGCTTAACGCAAGAAGAAGAAAGGAAAAAAATATAAAAAAGAAAGAATTATAAAAATTATTTGAAAAATTCAAAAAATTCAAAAAAATGTCACATTAGTGCCGACCATATCACATGAGACGGTCAGCTTCCACATCATTAATTTTCAGTAAAAATTGACTAGATCGACTCAATTGGTACAACTACAAAAGGTTTAGGACTAAATTGGCACTAATAAAATTTTTAGGATTAAATTGGCAGCAATGTAATATGTTTATCTCGGTGGCTATTAACGGGGAACTTCATGGTTTCTTTCCTAGTGGCAGAGGTATTCGGCAAGGGGATCCAATGTCTCCCTACTTGTTTACTCTTGTAATGGAAATCTTTTCTGGCATTCTTGAGACAAACATGAAACTTCCTGCCTTCAAGTTTTATTGGCGGTGCAAAACCTCGCGGCTATCCCATCTTTTCTTTGCAAATGATGTCTTATTATTCTCTGAAGCTAACCTTGTAGCTATTGGCTTGTTGAAGTCCGGTATAAACAAGTTTTCCAGCTGGTCTGGACTGAAACCGAACCTAGGAAAGAGCGAAGTTTTCATGTTGGGTGGATCGATTGACAACAAGGAAAGGATTCTAAATCTGCTTGGCTTTGTTGAAGGTACCCTCCCCTCCCGCTATTTGGGTGTACCCGTTATTGCATCCAGACTGACTAAGGCTGATTGTATAACTCTTATTAATGCCATTACGGAGAGGGCACAATCTTGGTGCAACCGATTCTTGTCTTTTGCTGCTAGACTTCAGCTCATTAAGTCGGTCTTGTATGCTGTCCAAGTGTATTGGGCAAGTGTTTTTACCCTCCTGAAGGCGGTCCTTTCAGATATTGAGCGTATCCTCCGCCAATTTCTTTGGAAGAGGCCACGGTTGGGTATTGGTGGAGTAAAAGTGTCTTGGGTGGATGTCTATCGACCCAAGGAGGAAGGGGGTCTTGGTCTCAGAAATTTGGAGGATTGCAACCGTGCCGCCATGATGAAGCATATTTGGATCCTCTTCTCGGATAAAGAATCCCTCTGGTGCAAATGGATCCATTCAACCTTCTTGAAGCTAAAAAATTTTTGGATCGTCCGAAGGCCCACATTCTGTTCGTGGGCCTGGAAGAAGATCCTTGAACTACGACCTTATGTTGACATGCGGTTCAAATGGAGCATTGGCAATGGTGAATTTGTCTCCTTCTGGTTCGACAATTGGCACCGACAAGGTCCGCTCTACAAACTCTTTTCGGATAGAGAGATTTATTCCTCGGGTGTCCCTCGTGATGCCTCTGTGAAGGAAGCTCTCTCTCTGCCCCACAATCCCATCCTTGAGGGAATCTTATCTCGGCCAGAACTGCCCCATGTTCTGGTTCCCAGGAAGCCCGATAGCTGGAGGTGGTTAGACCATCAATTGGGGGTTTTCTCGGTGGCTGGTGCTTGGGATGCTATTCGCCATCGAGGAACGACAGTACCTTGGCACTCTTTCGTCTGGGATCGAGATATTGTACCACGGCACGCCTTTCTATTGTGGATAATTTCCCTTAACAGGCTGCCTACGCAGACCTTACTTCTTGCTTATCATAGGATCGAGGAAGGATCTTGTGCGTTCTGTCATCTTAGTTCGAATTCTATTGAACACTTATATTTTCACTGTCCAATCACAGCAGATCTGATTCGGTTCTGGGCATCGAGGAATAGCCTTGTGTGGACTAACCGTGGATGGCTAGACAACCTGAGATGGGCAGCCAAGGCCATAGGGGGGCGGTCCTTCCGCCAAAGAATTGACCGCTTCTCCTTTGTAGCCTTGTGTCACCTCATTTGGAAGGAGAGGAACGATATTCTCTTCTGGGACCGCCCTCTTGTAGTGATGTCTATGAAGAAACACTTGTTGAAAGCGGTGAAGGACAAAGCCATCTCGCTCAAGCCGGTGGACAATACGCCGCGTTGTAGACGAGTGCAACGTAGCTGGGAGTTACTGCCTAATATTTTTGATTAATCTGGTTTTTTTCTGGCTAGGTCTTTGGCCTTTTATCCTGATCTCTCTCGGCAGGAACTCGAAGACCAGCTGAGGGATGCTCTGCTGGATAGGTCACCAACTGCTGGTTGATGCCGAATCTTGGATGCTATATGCTACTGCGGGGAGACCAGTTGGATGGCGAATCTTGGATGCTATATGCTATATAACTGACGCCTGCAGCTGCTGGGATGACCAAGGCTGGTGCGAATGCTTCGTGTGGAATGCTGTACTTTGAGTTAAGTCTGGCCTTTCCTCTGTGGGCTCGAAGACCAGGTGAGTGCTGGCTGCTAGTCTTTATTTTGTTAACTATGGCCGCCGAGTGTGGCCAGATGTGGTGAGACTTCTGTGCGTGGGATGCTGAACGTGAAGACTGGGGTTTGTTTGGTTGGGTTCTGTGGCGGGTTCGTGTTGACTCATGGTTGCTTGTTGCTGTCTCGGTGTTCCTGTCTGGATGGCCTTAGAGTTGCAACTGGGGAGATCTATCCTATGTCTGGCTGTGTGAAGCTATCGGTATCTTCACACCATCTGCGTGGCTGTTGTGCCCTGTTGTCTGGAGGGCTGGCGTGCTACTAGATGTTAGTGTTGCTAATTGCTGGCTGTGGTGGTTGCTGGAACCTATGAGAGTGCTCTGTTGTGGGGATGCTGCGTTCCACCATTCCTATGGTGCTGCCATACCCTTGCTTCCTCTGGTGTTGTGAAGCTTGCTGGCCTCTTCGCGTCTGCTTCCTTTGGACTACTGTCCTGGAGTGTGAACCCAGCAGGGTGTTTGCCTCGAGCCCCTCGTGAAGCTACGCTACTGGATCTGTGGCTTGTTGCTGCCCTGATGCTGATCCAGTGCTCCTCAATGTCTTCATTCTGGTTTGCCGTACTGCTGCAGGGATTTATTGGTGCCTGCTAGATCTATGTGCGTCGCGTTATAAGGCTGTGCTGAAGGCTTGATGTCTGCCTATCGCGTCTGCTGCTCTTGCTGATTTGTTTCCGCCTCTCTGTTTTGCCTGTTTTTGTATCGTTTTCTGCCCGTCCTTTGGGCTGTTGTTTTTGGCTTTGTTTTTGTTTGGCCCTACACCCTTGCACCCTTGGGGACATTTTTTTGTAACCCTAGGTACGAGGTCTATGTTTGGCTGTCCCTTTGTATTTACGCTGTGATTAGTTAATCATATTCTTACCTTACCCAAAAAAAATGTAATATGTTTATGCTTTTTGACACTTTTCTCAATCTAGGGCTTTCAATGGACCAAATTGAAAAAGTAACATTTTAAACTTCAAAGAAAATTTTGTTGGTCCTCTAGAGATAGTGCCCAATTCTCCACTATCCTAAGGAGAAGGAAGAGAAAATTCACCATCGAAGTCTGCTCACTTTATCTTCGACGGGTGATTAGACTTAGAAACACGTAAGGACTTCTTAAGAAGGGTAGTCTTCTTGGAATTGGATTCTAGCAGTCAGCACGTTTTCAAGATAAAATCGAGAACTTGAAATCGGAACCTATAGGAACTAGTTTGGTTCTAGATTCCAAGATATACATGGTAGGTTTCAAGTTCCAAAAATAAGGAACGTGGAATTTTGTGTGTGTGTGTGAGTGTGTTTTTCTTTGCATTTGTCTTCGCACAATCATGTATAATCTAGGGGTGAGTATGGTTTCAAGTAGATTGGGAATTGGAGAATCGGTCGAGGTTGAGTTTTGATTGATGGTAGCATTGATTTGCTAAAGTTTCGATGCTTTATTGGCCTTCTCGAGACTTTTGCAAGTTTTGACATTGTGATAAATAGGAGATTGAATTGCTGGACTTTGGTTCTAGCAATCTGTGAGTGACACATGGGAGATTGACATTGTAATTATATGGAAGTTAACACACGTTTGTTGTTTTGGCACCCGTTTTTTTTAAAATTATCTAGATGTGGTCGAAATATTATGATTTCATTGCTTTTTATGGATTTCTTAATGGTTGTTACGTTCATTCTCATTTTGCTTAACTAAAAATAAAAAAGAAAAATTTACAGGTTCCCAAGTACCCCGAAACTGCTTTTGGAACCTGTGATAGGAAAGATTCTAAGTTCCAAGATATGTCGGGTAGGTTTTAGATTTTAAAAAATGAGGAACTTATTCGAATGAGTAGATTTCAGGTTCTAGGTGAAACCTGCAATGAATCTAGACCCGTTCACCCCTACTGTATCCAGTTCTACCATGTGGACAATTTCCAAGTTTGAAAATTTGAGAGTTGTGTTGTAAAGTTAGAAATAGAAATAACAAGAAGTGCATGTAGAATAAGGAGAGGTTTTGGCTCTGCAACTTCTGTAGAGAGGCCCAAAGAAAGCCCAGCTTTTTATCTTGGCCTTAGGGAGGCTCAGCTGTAGTTTAGGGCATGCATGGTAACACTTCTTAAGCAAAAGTCCTATTTCAAAAGTGCATTAGAAATGCTTCTGGAGCAAAAATCCATTTGGTTCATAATTGTATATTTTTACTTCTGAAATAACTTTTCACTTCAGAAGCTATTTTTGTGGAAGTTTTCAGAAGTAAAAAAAGTTAATCCTCTATCTTTCTTGTCTGTCCTCTATCTCTCTCTTTGCTCATCTTTCACTTGTCTGTCATCTGTGTGAAGCAAAGGTTTGTCCTTGCTCACCTGCCAAGGTCGATTCTTCGCTCGTCTGCAAAGCAAAGCTCTCTCTTCGCTCGTCATCAAAAAGTTACGAGAGCACCTCTATCTCTATCTTCACTCGCTCTTTATACAAGTGACCCACCATGAAGAATCTCCTACTTTGCTCGCTCTCTATACAAGTGACTCATCGCGAAGCCCGACCTCAATCTTCTGCGCACGCTAATCCCCAACTCAAATCTGCTAAAGGTCAGGGGTTTTCTCCCTAGCGTTTCTGTTGAATTTATCTTGAATTCGATTTTAGGGTTTTCGTAAGTCAAATATTGATTAAATCCCACCGATCTCATATGTATCCTCGATATCTTTCAACATCGCGAGGTTTCAAACATTGTAATATTCAAGGCGCCTCCAGTTTTGCAGGTCTTATTTAGTTAACTATTGATGGGCAATGCCCATCAATAGTTAACTAAATAAGACCTGCAAAACTGAGGCGCCTTGAATATTACAATGTTTGAAACCTCGCGATGTTGAAAGATATCGAGGATACATATGAGATCGGTGGGATTTAATCAATATTTGACTTACGAAAACCCTAAATCGAATTCAAGATAAATTCAACAGAAACGCTAGGGAGAAAACCCCTGACCTTTAGCAGATTTGAGTTGGGGATTAGCGTGCGCAGAAGATTGAGGTCGGGCTTCGCGATGAGTCACTTGTATAGAGAGCGAGCAAAGTAGGAGATTCTTCATGGTGGGTCACTTGTATAAAGAGCGAGTGAAGATAGAGATAGAGGTGCTCTCGTAACTTTTTGATGACGAGCGAAGAGAGAGCTTTGCTTTGCAGACGAGCGAAGAATCGACCTTGGCAGGTGAGCAAGGACAAACCTTTGCTTCACACAGATGACAGACAAGTGAAAGATGAGCAAAGAGAGAGATAGAGGACAGACAAGAAAGATAGAGGATTAACTTTTTTTTACTTCTGAAAACTTCCACAAAAATAGCTTCTGAAGTGAAAGTTATTTCAGAAGTAAAAATATACAATTATGAACCAAATGGATTTTTGCTCCAGAAGCATTTCTAATGCACTTTTGAAATAGGACTTTTGCTTAAGAAGTGTTACCATGCATGCCCTAAACTACAGCTGAGCCTCCCTAAGGCCAAGATAAAAAGCTGGGCTTTCTTTGGGCCTCTCTACAGAAGTTGCAGAGCCAAAACCTCTCCTTATTCTACATGCACTTCTTGTTATTTCTATTTCTAACTTTACAACACAACTCTCAAATTTTCAAACTTGGAAATTGTCCACATGGTAGAACTGGATACAGTAGGGGTGAACGGGTCTAGATTCATTGCAGGTTTCACCTAGAACCTGAAATCTACTCATTCGAATAAGTTCCTCATTTTTTAAAATCTAAAACCTACCCGACATATCTTGGAACTTAGAATCTTTCCTATCACAGGTTCCAAAAGCAGTTTCGGGGTACTTGGGAACCTGTAAATTTTTCTTTTTATTTTTAGTTAAGCAAAATGAGAATGAACGTAACAACCATTAAGAAATCCATAAAAAGCAATGAAATCATAATATTTCGACCACATCTAGATAATTTTAAAAAACGGGTGCCAAACAACAAACGTGTGTTAACTTCCATATAATTACAATGTCAATCTCCCATGTGTCACTCACAGATTGCTAGAACCAAAGTCCAGCAATTCAATCTCCTATTTATCACAATGTCAAAACTTGCAAAAGTCTCGAGAAGGCCAATAAAGCATCGAAACTTTAGCAAATCAATGCTACCATCAATCAAAACTCAACCTCGACCGATTCTCCAATTCCCAATCTACTTTGAAACCATACTCACCCCTAGATTATACATGATTGTGCGAAGACAAATGCAAAGAAAACACACTCACACACACACACAAAATTCCACGTTCCTTATTTTTTGGAACTTGAAACCTACCATGTATATCTTGGAATCTAGAACCAAACTAGTTCCTATAGGTTCCGATTTCAAGTTCTCGATTTTATCTTGAAAACGTGCTGACTGCTAGAATCCAATTCCAAGAAGACTACCCTTCTTAAGAAGTCCTTACGTGTTTCTAAGTCTAATCACCCGTCGAAGATAAAGTGAGCAGACTTCGATGGTGAATTTTCTCTTCCTTCTCCTTAGGATAGTGGAGAATTGGGCACTATCTCTAGAGGACCAACAAAATTTTCTTTGAAGTTTAAAATGTTACTTTTTCAATTTGGTCCATTGAAAGCCCTAGATTGAGAAAAGTGTCAAAAAGCATAAACATATTACATTTTTTTTTGGGTAAGGTAAGAATATGATTAACTAATCACAGCGTAAATACAAAGGGACAGCCAAACATAGACCTCGTACCTAGGGTTACAAAAAAAATGTCCCCAAGGGTGCAAGGGTGTAGGGCCAAACAAAAACAAAGCCAAAACAACAGCCCAAAGGACGGGCAGAAAACGATACAAAAACAGGCAAAACAGAGAGGCGGAAACAAATCAGCAAGAGCAGCAGACGCGATAGGCAGACATCAAGCCTTCAGCACAGCCTTATAACGCGACGCACATAGATCTAGCAGGCACCAATAAATCCCTGCAGCAGTACGGCAAACCAGAATGAAGACATTGAGGAGCACTGGATCAGCATCAGGGCAGCAACAAGCCACAGATCCAGTAGCGTAGCTTCACGAGGGGCTCGAGGCAAACACCCTGCTGGGTTCACACTCCAGGACAGTAGTCCAAAGGAAGCAGACGCGAAGAGGCCAGCAAGCTTCACAACACCAGAGGAAGCAAGGGTATGGCAGCACCATAGGAATGGTGGAACGCAGCATCCCCCACAACAGAGCACTCTCATAGGTTCCAGCAACCACCACAGCCAGCAATTAGCAACACTAACATCTAGTAGCACGCCAGCCCTCCAGACAACAGGGCACAACAGCCACGCAGATGGTGTGAAGATACCGATAGCTTCACACAGCCAGACATAGGATAGATCTCCCCAGTTGCAACTCTAAGGCCATCCAGACAGGAACACCGAGACAGCAACAAGCAACCATGAGTCAACACGAACCCGCCACAGAACCCAACCAAACAAACCCCAGTCTTCACGTTCAGCATCCCACGCACAGAAGTCTCACCACATCTGGCCACACTCGGCGGCCATAGTTAACAAAATAAAGACTAGCAGCCAGCACTCACCTGGTCTTCGAGCCCACAGAGGAAAGGCCAGACTTAACTCAAAGTACAGCATTCCACACGAAGCATTCGCACCAGCCTTGGTCATCCCAGCAGCTGCAGGCGTCAGTTATATAGCATATAGCATCCAAGATTCGCCATCCAACTGGTCTCCCCGCAGTAGCATATAGCATCCAAGATTCGGCATCAACCAGCAGTTGGTGACCTATCCAGCAGAGCATCCCTCAGCTGGTCTTCGAGTTCCTGCCGAGAGAGATCAGGATAAAAGGCCAAAGACCTAGCCAGAAAAAAACCAGATTAATCAAAAATATTAGGCAGTAACTCCCAGCTACGTTGCACTCGTCTACAACGCGGCGTATTGTCCACCGGCTTGAGCGAGATGGCTTTGTCCTTCACCGCTTTCAACAAGTGTTTCTTCATAGACATCACTACAAGAGGGCGGTCCCAGAAGAGAATATCGTTCCTCTCCTTCCAAATGAGGTGACACAAGGCTACAAAGGAGAAGCGGTCAATTCTTTGGCGGAAGGACCGCCCCCCTATGGCCTTGGCTGCCCATCTCAGGTTGTCTAGCCATCCACGGTTAGTCCACACAAGGCTATTCCTCGATGCCCAGAACCGAATCAGATCTGCTGTGATTGGACAGTGAAAATATAAGTGTTCAATAGAATTCGAACTAAGATGACAGAACGCACAAGATCCTTCCTCGATCCTATGATAAGCAAGAAGTAAGGTCTGCGTAGGCAGCCTGTTAAGGGAAATTATCCACAATAGAAAGGCGTGCCGTGGTACAATATCTCGATCCCAGACGAAAGAGTGCCAAGGTACTGTCGTTCCTCGATGGCGAATAGCATCCCAAGCACCAGCCACCGAGAAAACCCCCAATTGATGGTCTAACCACCTCCAGCTATCGGGCTTCCTGGGAACCAGAACATGGGGCAGTTCTGGCCGAGATAAGATTCCCTCAAGGATGGGATTGTGGGGCAGAGAGAGAGCTTCCTTCACAGAGGCATCACGAGGGACACCCGAGGAATAAATCTCTCTATCCGAAAAGAGTTTGTAGAGCGGACCTTGTCGGTGCCAATTGTCGAACCAGAAGGAGACAAATTCACCATTGCCAATGCTCCATTTGAACCGCATGTCAACATAAGGTCGTAGTTCAAGGATCTTCTTCCAGGCCCACGAACAGAATGTGGGCCTTCGGACGATCCAAAAATTTTTTAGCTTCAAGAAGGTTGAATGGATCCATTTGCACCAGAGGGATTCTTTATCCGAGAAGAGGATCCAAATATGCTTCATCATGGCGGCACGGTTGCAATCCTCCAAATTTCTGAGACCAAGACCCCCTTCCTCCTTGGGTCGATAGACATCCACCCAAGACACTTTTACTCCACCAATACCCAACCGTGGCCTCTTCCAAAGAAATTGGCGGAGGATACGCTCAATATCTGAAAGGACCGCCTTCAGGAGGGTAAAAACACTTGCCCAATACACTTGGACAGCATACAAGACCGACTTAATGAGCTGAAGTCTAGCAGCAAAAGACAAGAATCGGTTGCACCAAGATTGTGCCCTCTCCGTAATGGCATTAATAAGAGTTATACAATCAGCCTTAGTCAGTCTGGATGCAATAACGGGTACACCCAAATAGCGGGAGGGGAGGGTACCTTCAACAAAGCCAAGCAGATTTAGAATCCTTTCCTTGTTGTCAATCGATCCACCCAACATGAAAACTTCGCTCTTTCCTAGGTTCGGTTTCAGTCCAGACCAGCTGGAAAACTTGTTTATACCGGACTTCAACAAGCCAATAGCTACAAGGTTAGCTTCAGAGAATAATAAGACATCATTTGCAAAGAAAAGATGGGATAGCCGCGAGGTTTTGCACCGCCAATAAAACTTGAAGGCAGGAAGTTTCATGTTTGTCTCAAGAATGCCAGAAAAGATTTCCATTACAAGAGTAAACAAGTAGGGAGACATTGGATCCCCTTGCCGAATACCTCTGCCACTAGGAAAGAAACCATGAAGTTCCCCGTTAATAGCCACCGAGATAAACATATTACATTGCTGCCAATTTAATCCTAAAAATTTTATTAGTGCCAATTTAGTCCTAAACCTTTTGTAGTTGTACCAATTGAGTCGATCTAGTCAATTTTTACTGAAAATTAATGATGTGGAAGCTGACCGTCTCATGTGATATGGTCGGCACTAATGTGACATTTTTTTGAATTTTTTTGAATTTTTCAAATAATTTTTATAATTCTTTCTTTTTTATATTTTTTTCCTTTCTTCTTCTTGCGTTAAGCTTTCCCTCTTCTGCATATTTGCAGGTGGCCGACCACAGCCCAACCACAAGCTATGGTCCGGACAGTTGGCCTCACCTGGGCGACTACCAGGCTAGGGCAACCTTGCTAGGCGTCACCTGGACGAGGATGAGGCTTGATGTGGTTGTCCTCCCTTCATTGAAGATGTCCTCGCCTAGTCGAGGCTGCAATTATGCCTCGCCATCATGCCTCCAATCATTGCCAAACACTAGCCCCTCGCCACTTGAGTCGTTTTTGTGTCCCTCCATTCC
>JAGVVM010010016.1:0-15737 GCA_019149425.1 Psidium friedrichsthalianum | reverse complement strand
TTTTGACAAATGATCTTTTTAGGCTGTCCCAACATCGCCTGTCTGTTGTAATACTCACCACTTCGGTGGGATCTGATAACCTTTATGATTTTCCAACTGTTTCCCGATTCGATCTAAAAATCCATGAACTTGTCAAGATTTAGACTTTTTCTTAATCAAGTACAATTAATCCATCAAGATGTCATCTGAAAGTGATGATAAAAAATTTTTACAAAATTGTTTGGAGTATATGAAGGCCCACTAATATTAGTGTGATCCTATAGAGGTTTCAGATTCGAATTGCAGATTTATTCTTTATTTTGGTCATGCTTACCTTTACAGTAGTCTACGCAAGTTTCGGTTCATCTTTAAGATTAGGGATGGGATATTGGCCTTTAAACAGGCCTTTTCCACTCTTTCCTTGAAAATGTGACGAAGCCGTCTTCTGGTTATACATGCCTAGACTATTCTTCAGATAAGAGTTCGTTTGGATAACTTTTCAATTGTGCAAAGCCACGTATATATTATTGTAAGTCAAACACAAATTATACAATCATTGATATATTGTAGCACTAAACTTTATTTGGGCTTAAAAAATATAGAAATCGTACGTTCTCTATTTCAAACAAGGTAACTACAAACATATCTAACATGATACGGGAACTAGTTCCGTCTAAAGGAAGGTATATAAAAGTGTTTTTTTGCCGACCTCGCCCGCGCGTCGCGTCCCCCTCGCGCTCCGGCCGCCTGTTGTCGCCCCGCGCCCCGCTCTCTCCGCTGGGCCTTCTTCCCTCTTTCCCCCGCCTCCCTTCCCGCACCTCCCCGTCTCCCCGTCCTCTCCCTCCCCTCCCCCCTGTCGGCTCTCCGCTCATGCCCCCGGCTCCACGTCCTCGCTCCCCCACGCCTATACCTCCCCAGTCCATCGACTCCCCCCGGAAAACACCCCCCCTCGCCCTTCCCCTCTCTCCCCCCACCCATTTTTTTTTCAAACTTTTACCTTAAGAAATCATTAACTATATGCTCATGTTTAGACAGTCATTATTATGTTTGCTGCGTCCTTTCTTCATATGACTTATCTTCGTACAGAAGAATCACGATACCATCTTTCTTAAGGAGCTCTTTTACGATCCAAGTTGTTAGAGAAACACAGTGGTCGATGAGTTCCTTATAAATACGAGATTTAAACCCCTTACCCCTTTTTTACTATCAAAACTAGATGCAACATGGCATAGTGCTCCATCCTTGTTCAATTTCTCCCTCTTCTATACCATATTGGCCATCAGATCATTTATAGACCAGGTTTCACCCTGTGTGTTGAAACTGTCTTGATAATCACAAACTCAGGAGAGAAATGGCGTTCAAGGCTTGATGTACTATAACGATATCAAAAATCATTATACAAAGGCTTTAAGTTTTGTCTACAAATTAGTATTCTCAGGATATAATCCCTAAACTCCCCTCCTATAACCCTAATATTTCATATTAAAAAAGTACATGGATAAGTGTCCTAATATCAGCATTCGAAGATTGTCGATATCTAGCTTCTAGAGCTTCCGTCATTTTCTTTGACGGTGCATTTAGTTGGCAGACTACTTTTTAAATGTTCTTTTAAGATCGCTTATTAATGACAAGAAGATCCTGTTGCTCTTTTCTCAGGAGGCAAAAACGCGCTATCTCGACACTGTGTTAGTCCTTAAACATGGTCAGCAGGCTTATCTTCATAAAGAGTACAATGAATATCCTCCATTCCAGGGCAATAGAAATCCTCCTTCCATTTCTTAAGTTTGAACCATTAAGAACATCAATCATAATGAAGTTACCATTCATAGAAACAGGTTGACTAGTAAAATATAGCAATGACATGTTTATCAGCATCATTAAGCATTGTGTAACTAAAATCTAAAAGTACACATCTCTAAGAGCATATGCTTTATCACTAATCACCTGTGAGCAAAACTATGACATGGCAATTGCAAATTCTCTACGTACAACGACCACGGAGATATTTCAATTTTTGTAAATAACTACATTGGGTGTGTGTGAATCACTAAAATCGATCACTTCTCATCATATATGTTCATGTATCTCTCCATGAACTAATAGATAATCATTTCCTTTGAAAGTATATTAGCATTAGAACAGAAACACCTTATCACAATGTGAGACTGATATTTCTCAAATTCAATTTAAGTGTGCCACTTTAGCGGTCACAACCCAGTTGAATCTTTGAAACACTCTCACACCAAGATATAATATCACGTTTCCACTCGTCATACATATGTGATTTTAAACTTGAGAACATGTGCAATTGTAATTAAAATCACAACAGAATCAATAGCATTACTTCTCATTTAAAATTTTATATATGCTTGCACTTAATAACACTCTACACTTCCTGTATGTGGTCATTAAATGTGAAACAACCTTAGTATTTCCAGAACTATATGAAAACACAAGAAAATGCCACAAAACCTAAAATTGCACTTATATAAGGGTTTTATGCATTTATCAATAGTTTAAAAAGGCTCGAAATTTTAAAATAAATATACCACAGTATAGCGATTTTCCATAGCGAGCATATGAGTGAAAAAATCACTTCAAATAGACCCCCACACGCGCCCTCATGCGCCGCCAAAAGCGACGGTGCGTGGGGTGTACGCACCACACAAGCTTGGCACATGCTACCCCAAATGAGTCACGGGTCGAGTTAGTGGTTGGGTCGGTCAATGGGTCGATTACCCAGTCAAAAGCGGTGCCCACTGACGTCACAGTGACGTCAGCTGTCACGTGGTAAATCTACCTATAAAGCGGTGGCTGTCGAATAGCGGCGCCACGTGGCGTGCTCTAGTGAGGCGGTGACCGATGTTGACATCACTAATGGCGTTGGTGTCGGAGGCAGTAGCTTCGACGGTTGGCGTGTGGGGGCTATACGCTGTTGTGGCGGAGCTTCAGCTCGCGCGTGTGTGGCCTCCAATAGAGGCGCGCTAACCTACTAAAACTCTCGTCTTGACGAGATGAACCCAAATATACAATCAAATTTGAGTTTCATTCTAACCAAATTTTCGAAAATAGGCGAAAATAAAACGTCCTAAACTTGAGCTATGGCGGCTCTAATACCAGCTTTTGGCTGTGGAAACGATCGTCTGTCGTTACTGAGAGTCCCAGGGATCACCATAGTTGAGACCTAGAAACTAAATAGTCATGAAAACGAGTTTGCGTACCTAATTTGAATCCATTGTCGTTTTCAGCGGAATTCAATGGCGCGACGCTTGGACGCTTCCCCTCTATTGCCTCGGGGATTGCTGGCATCGATGGGATCGCCTTTTTCTCTCACACACTCTCTTTCTAGGACCGTATGAGAGAATGGTGGATTCTTATGGGCGGCAAAAAGTGAGGCTAGAGGGGGTCCTAGTCTTTATAGAATTCCAACTGGGCCCTCCCATCACAGTTCGAGCTGAACTTGGCCCATACAATCAGCCCATATTTGGCCCATAAAGAATCCTTAAACTCTTTCTTTATTAAACTAAATTCCATAAACGGTAAATTAATTTCATAAAACGATGAAGTACAATCTCAATTAATATGAATCAACATCAGAAAAATTCTAATAGTATATTGAATAAATCAAAAGTTCGTGGACAATATTGTATATAAGCTGGAGTTCATGGACTACATTGGATAAATTAATATTCAATGACCATATTACACATTAGAACGAAATTAACGGATCATTTACATCATTATCCCCACACCCGAAAAGGGAAAACAAAGGCATCAGGGTTTATACTTGTTGTTCGGTATCAATCCTGGAGAAGAGTCGTTTGTTATTGCATGGCCAGATTACATTTATCATATTTTCGTATGGGCCATTAAGGTAAAAATAATTTTTGCAACTAATAACCGATGGTTACTTGGCCCGAACCCAATAATACCTAGCATACTGATAATCTAAATTAAAACCAAAATTAAACATGGAAAAAGTTAGCCTTTTTTCATATTTTCGACAAAACGATTGTGAAAATTGTGAAATAGACGAGAACTAACATCACTTAACAAGGATTTTTTCCCCCAGAAATTACCATCAAGAATCTCAAATTATGCACACTTTGGATCTAATAACCCCACATTTTTTTTTCATTAAGACCTAACTTGTATCAATGTGACAAAAGTATCCTATGTTTAACACAAAAAATCCTAGACTTTGCCTGGTGTGACACTAATATCCAAAATTTTGTCATGTCACTAAAGCTCCCAAACTTTTATTGATGTAACAAAAATCTGTCGCTCCTCTCTTTTGGAATCTTGAACTATATGTGTTTATCATAAGCTCATAAAACCATCAATGTAGTATGTGATTGTAGGGGTGAGCAAAATAGATCGCCCAGACTGAAAATTGCCTCGATCAACGAGTTTGGTCCGGTTCTCGAGGTCACCAATTTTGTCCCCGATTTCTCAAGGTGTAACCAACGTTTGGGCCTTCTAATTCTTGATTTTAGGGAAATGCCGGGAACCAGACCGCCTAGACCGATAGATTTTTATTTTATATTTTAAATACATAATGCTATCTCCAGTTGGGAATAGGGAATCGGACAGCCCAGACCGACGAAATTTTATTTTTATTTTTTAAGCACATGATGCTATCTTCAGCCCACCGAGTCCACTCTCTTCAAGTTGCGTCAAATAATGTCTCGAGTTTGGCAGATCAAGATATGCTACAGGAGACTCCTACTCCGACACCGGGCGCTACAGGACAATAAAAAGGGTGGCACGCACATGCATTACATAATATTATGTTATTGTGGGCCAAAGGATAACAAAGGAAGAAGAAAGAAAAAAGTCTAGGTTTTCTTTTATTTACCCCTGCAGTACCCGCCTATACTCAAATGTAAAAGCAGACTTCGTGGGCCCGTCTTCGTTCTCGTCCTGAATCGCCGCCACAGCGAAGAGAAGAAGCCGCGCACGATAACCTTCGTGGGAAAGGACGAACGGGACGGTGATGTCCTCGTGATCGCGCGAGGGAGTCTGAACGCGGAAGATTTATGCGTGAGTTTTGTATATCCAATTAAATTATCTTATTTATAATCACTTTGAGTTTGAATATAATTAAGATATAAGAAATATGAGCAATTATAACTTCGATTTGACTCTTTTCGTGAATGTAGTTACTAACATTTGAAACGAATCATGTAATATCCGGTGTCACTTATCTTCATCGTTATTTCTCTGTGCTTTTCACATTTACTCAATTTGTAAAATCCTAATTAGTTTTCGCGTATTATTTTACAATAAGTTGAATGAAGAGAAAAGGCGAAAGGGCAGATACCAATCTACAGAAAAATCCTAGTACCTGCTGAGCATGCTTGTAGTAAGCTTGCAGTAAGCATCATAATAAGCAGCAGATAAGGCATATGTTCCCATTAGGATTCTTCCCTTGACTTGCCAACAGATGGCAGATTTTAGAGACGCACGAGGGGGAAGAACAAGAGCAATTTGCTAATGAACCACTGTCCCAATAAAAGCTAGACCTGACTGAAGTTAAAAAGAAAAGCACTGAATAATTCATAAGGAAACTTCACATCAGACGTGCCTCAGAGCCAAAAGCCTCGGTTCGAGAAACGCCATATAAAGAACTCAACTCGTCAACAACTACTTGGCTCCCCTACCTAACTGCCGCTGCAGAATAATATGTAAGCACTAAATAAAGTTGACAATTGACACAAAGGTCTATTTGTGTCTCACTCAATGAAGAACAATTTGCAACAAGAGAGGTTGGGCATTAGCGACATTGGACTGCCCAAGAAGTGGTCCGATTGGTCTTCGATTCCAGAGACGTTCGGTCCAATCCACGTTTCTTGAAATTGAAAATCAGTATCACTGGTCCACTCCACAGTTCTTGAGAGAGCTGGACCAACCCAGATCATGCTCACCGCTATGTGATTGGCTATATATCCGGTCAGTGCAATTTCAAAAATCCAAGAAATGCACATATGTTGTCAACCAACCCCGCTTTGCGCTGAAGTTTTCATTCCACCGTCGATGCATCTGATCATAGGTAATCTTTCCTCTCGGCCTTCTTAACAAAATAACTTTTCGACCCAAAAAAAAAAAAAATTAACAAAGCAACTTCAATTCTTACGATGGGAACAGAATGTTTCACGTTAATGCTTGATACGATATATTGACATTTTCCGGACCTCAAACACGAGCGAATCTCCCATACCGTGAAAATGTACCGCAGCTCGTCTGGCGTTCCTTTGATTATTCCAACTTGGCAAGCAAGATGAACAAGAAGAACAATTTTTTTTTTCTACTTGAAATAAAGATGTTCCTTTCATATCAAAGAGAGATATATCACTTTAAGATAAAAATGAAAATTCCACGAAGCAAGTAAATCTGAAAAATGAATCAATTTGGTACAACCTGCACAAACTCACTCATTTCACAAGGACAAATCATCATTGTATCCATATACAATCGGTGGCCAATCATCAAATCCCTCTCCAATAGCTATTACTTAGGTTTGGCGTTCTCAGCATCATCACCATATAGAAACAAGAATAATACAAATAGATTGAGAAAGTACACAAAATGCCTTGTAAATCCAGATCTATATTTAGATCGGGATAGAAGAGCACCCAAATCAAGTTTTAACTCTAGATTGGAAGAGAATAATTAAAAACGACACTCATTTATCACAAAATCACTTTCAAATAAGCTAATTAACAAAAACAAGCTTCGAAAACTAAACTAAAGCAAGCACCCGAAACAGAAGTACGTAGAAATGAAGAGAGTAGATTCTTCTGAGGTGGTTGTGCTAATTCGATCTTTAGAGCTCATAAAGGATGTCAACTCGTTCACGAAATTAACGAAGAAAATTTTAAACATAGGGATGGAGATATCTAGAGGATTTTTTTTTTTTTGGGGTTTGGGGGGGGGGGGGTTGAGGAGGGAGGGGAAAGGGCTATCTCTCTCCCTAGGGAACAGAGCTGGGAAGAGAAGAAAAAGGAGGCAATTGTGTAGAGAAGAAACACTAGGGAGGGAGACGCTTCGAACGCTAGTTGAGTCAAGAATAAGGTTCTTACCCCGACAAGAAAGGGAACACCTAACATAATTAGAAATTGTGTAAGGACTCGAGGGAAAAATAGTGGATATTGAGCTAAATTCCATATTGGTTTGTGTTGGGATGTCATTGGGAAAATTGTCGGAAAAGTTAAGAATTTATTACATTTTTGCCAATTGAGTCATCAACATTTTAATTTTGTTATTTGAGTCCTTAATCGTTACATTTTTTTTCCACCAATTGAGTTTATCTGGCCAATTTTGACTGAAAATTGTTACGCAAAAATTGGTTGTTTTATGTGGCACGACCAATCTGGCACGGCTGGTGCTAACCTGGATAATTTTAATAATATTTTTTAAGGCACGACCAATGTGGCACGGCTAGTGCTAACATGAAAAATTTTAATAATATTTTTTAACTTTTTATTAACTTTTCACTTTGTTTCTTTTTTCTTCATATTTTCCTTAGTTACCGCCCCCCCCCCCTCTCTCTCTCTCTCTCCCTTTTTTCCCTCCGTTGGGCATCGATGAGGCCCGTCCTTGCCGGCTCGAGCAAGGGTTGCCTTAACTAGCCCAGGCCTGTGGTGGCCAACGAAGGAAAAAAAAGGAAAAGAGAGAAAGTAAAGAATGAAAACAAAAAAAAAATGAAAAAAGAAAGATAAATAAATCTTAAAAAAAAAGGAAAAATATTATTAAAAATTATCAACGTTAGTTATTTTCGATCAGGCTAGATATATTCAATTGACAAAATGTAAAAAACGTTGAATACACATAATTGGTAAAAGCAAATTCCTATTTCTGACTGAGGAATGCACTAAATTTCAAGCTTTCAACGGTGAAGAAACATATCCATACACTCCTAGATTTCTCACACGTTTTGACAATCTTTCTTATTCTACATGTCTGGAGATGCCACAAATCATACACAAAATACAAAGGCAGAAGAAATTTACACATTATTCCATTTTTACCGTCTAATCTGGCTTCTTCAACTTCTACTCTGCGAGGCCATTCTGCTTCATTTCTTTGGCAGCAGCTCCTCCGTTGGTGACCACCCCATTTTCCTTCACTTCTTTATCAGATTTTCGGCTCTCTTTCTCGCCATTTTCTTTCTTCTCTTGTTCTTCCTCTCCGGCCTCTGCTCGCGCTTGTTCCTCCGCTTTGTTCCTCGCTTCCAGCTCCTTTGCTGCTTTGAGCGCTTCTATCAAGTTCCTCAAGCCCGTCTCCGCATCCTCATTGTCAGACTTAGGCATCAAGTTCTCTGCAACATCGGCGGGGTTCATTTTGGTCTCGTCGAACAGTCCGCTAATCGTCGTGAATAGTGGATGATAGTCGGTGTCCAAATAATTCCTTGCGAGAACTTTGAATGCCTCAAAGCAGCAATACGACATTTCTATGTGCTTGTCCATCCTTCCTCTCCTTATGAGAGCAGGGTCGAGCTTGTCCACATGGTTGGTGGTGAATATGATGATTCTCTCTCCCCCACAAGCTGACCAGATACCATCAATGGAGTTGAGAAGACCAGATAGAGTCACCTTGCTGCCTTTCTTCTCTTCTTTCTCCATCTTCTTCATGGGATTTTCGTCGTCGTCGTCGTCATCCTCGTCCTTCTCCTTTTTCTTTCTTTGGCCCGTCAGATCAAGGGAGCAATCGATGTCCTCGATCACGATAATAGACTTACTCGAAGTTTCGATCAATAGCTTCTTCAGCTCGGTGTTGTTTTTGACCGCCGTCAACTCGAGATCGTATACATCGTAGTTCAACAAATTAGCCATGGCAGCAATCATAGTGGACTTACCTGTCCCGGGTGGACCATAGAGCAGGTAACCGCGCTTCCAGGGTTTGCCTACTTTATTGTAGTACTCTTTCCCTTCGCTGAACTTTTTGAGATCATTCATGATTTCCTGCTTCTTGTTCGGCTCCATCGCCAGAGTCTCAAACGTCGCCGGGTGCTCGAAAACCACATGGCTCCACTTGGCTCGCTTGTATCCATACCAACTCTGGCTAGGATTGTTTGTATAGAGCTTTCTCTGCCTGTTTTTAAGGGCAATCGCCTTTCCTTCAGTCAAGATGTGCTTGACATAAGATTGTGTGATGAATTCCCGGTGCCTCCGGTGAAACGTGAGCCGGTAAAACCTCCGGTCCTCTGTCATCGGATAGAAGGAAAAGGACATGTTCTTGGGGGTGGTTTTGCTCGATGACCACCAGACTTTCACCCCCTCGAACACGTCGGTGACCTCCTCGTGGTCGTCCATGCTCAGAATGAGAGACTGGCTGCTATCTCTGACGGCGTCCGCCTTGAGCCGCTTGGCCCGCGCAGTGGCGTTCTCCTTGAGGTAGTTCTGGATGGCCGTGTAGACCTCGCTGCGCCGCAGCTTCTCCCCGGCGAACTCGGGGAACACGATCTGAATGTACGGGTTGACCAAGCTCACCACCTTCTGGGTGTACCGCTCCACATGCGCCCGCAGCTGGGGAGGGATGCATCGCTCGAACATGGCCCATGCGACTACCAGACCGCCGATCGCGGATCCGAAGCCCATGAACATCTCTCCTGAAAACATGTTTTTTTTTTTTTTGGCCCCCTTCCCTCTAATGAAACTTGTGGGAAGCCCAGTGCAGTGAACTAGTTTGAGCAAGTAATCCTGAAGCTCCTCCTGTTGCTATTTTATACAGGGAGAGAGAAGCTATGTAATTGGATGTTCATTCTTGGGCATCAAGAAACAATTCCCAGTACTTTCCGATTTGTTTACGATTAAAGCTAAGTTGCACATGGCAAATTAAAGGGATTCAGATTTCTTATCTTTTTGGCGCCACAACTCACCAGGATTGCAAGTTCCGTGAGACGTTTCGGTTCTGACTATTGACTCTGATGTCGTAGGGTATGACGTCATATCACAGGGAAGCTTCGAGGATGAGGAGGGAGCAATTACAGTCTTGCAAATCTTTCCGAATCTAAATTTATAATTAACTGGCAAATGGGCGGCCCACGTTCTTAAATCTGATTATGAAGTGGAGGTGACTCTTCTCCATCACCAAACGACAGAGGTGATGACGGAAGTTTTGGACACATGCAGAGAAAACACAAACATTTTCCTGGGAGTCGAACGCAGAGTGTCCTGACTGGAGATACCTTGAGGTCCAAGTTAGGCGGCATGAAGTTTCTTGCTTGGAGCGGATCATTGTCCCCTTATGACAAGTTAGGTGGCTTGTATTACAAGAGGAACAGAAATAATCTCATTTTACCTCGTTGCCAACATGTTGCCAAAGTAATTAGTCATCGCCCTAATTAAGGAAACTAAAATAGTTAAGGTGGTTGGATTAATTGACTTCTAACGTCATCTATGTGATGTCATGAAAAGAAAGGAAAACAAACCAAACTTGGACCTAAAGAAAGAAAAGTCTAACTTGGGAGCCCGGCCTCCTTTGGAAGCATTCCATACTTTGTTGGAGAAAAACTTGAAAAGGCTATTTCCGGTGGCGATGCGGATGCCCTTGGAAATTTCCGGTCATTAATGGCAGATTTTTAGTTTGTTTAAGTTTTTCTTTGGTGTGGAAATGATGAGCATGCATGACTCCTTACAAATTGAATGTCGCTGTATTATGATGCACCGCGTTAAGCAGACGTGTAGAGAAAAGTGCCAAAAAAGTCCTAAACCTATTGAATTGGTATTGATTCATTTATAAACTTTTCAATTAAATTAGTGCAATCCTAAAGCTTTTAGTATCGATACCAATTCAGTTCACCCAATCAACTTTGACCGAAAATCACTGACGTGGACACTGACCGTCCGACGTGGCACTAACGTGGACATTTTAAATAATTTTTTATTTAAAAAAGTTATATTTTTTTTTAAATCAGACGACGAAGGGAAAAAAAAAAGAAGAAGAAGAGAAAGCAGGGCCTTCCCTTTTCATCACTACAGCCCCCCTCCAGAAGAACTCGTCCACACAGGAACCACCCAGTGTTCTGCGTCACGCCGAACACAGCTCCACCCAAGAGAGATCGCAGCCACCACGGTGGTCGACCTATAGAGTCACCGTTGGTTCAGAAACTCCAGTGGAGTGCTCCGGCGAGACCTTCCTGTCGTGACTCCCCCGCCTAAGCCAGTCTAACAGCTCTGTGACCTAGCAAATCCAGGCGATTCGCTCGCCGCTCCCAAGAACATTCAGCGTTTCAATGAAGCCTAACAATCCCTTAGGCGTCCCTGCAGTTTTTTTGGTCTAGAACCGATGAAGTCCGGTGATTCAGCCGCTGCGGTACATTCCCCGACGAGACGTTTCCCCCAACAGCCCCCATCTGTCCCGTCGCTGCACCCAACATCGTGGCCTTCTGTGACATCTGACGAAGCCATCGTCCCCGTGTTTCTGTCTCCGAGCGTGACACCTAATAAAATTTAGCACCAACGAGCTCTCGTCTTGCTTGGATTGTATAGAGAAGATAACGGCAAACCCACGCTCAGTGGCGAGCAAAGCAAAAGAAAAAAGAAAAAAGAAAATATATTTTAAAAAAATAAAAAATTCCTTAAAAAATTTACTTAAAATGTTCACGTCAACACCATGTAGGACGGCTGGCGTTTCCGTTAGCAATTTCCAGTTAAAATTGATCGGATGGATTAAATTGATACCAATACCAAAAGATTTAGTATTGAATTGATCCAATTGAAATGTTTAAAACTGAATTAGTACCAATGCAACAAGTTTTAGACTATTTTGGTGTTTTTCCCTGCATGTGTGTCATGGACCGAAGGTTTACAAGGAAAACAAGGTTGTGAAGGCGGATAATATGATCGGGCGTGCCTTGAAGTCTATGATTTTTTAAGGAATACTTGAAGGGATAATTACAAAAAAAAAAATTTAAATTCATTGCATTTGTGTCGATTCAGTTATAACACATTTTAATTTGATTAATTTAGTTCTCAACCTATTGTATTTGTGTCAATTCGACCATAAACTTTTCGATTTTGTTAATTCAGTCGTAAACCTCTTGACGATTTGCCAATTTTGTCCTTCCGCCCAATATTGACTGAAAATTATTAACTTTGTCACATTTCTTTTTAATTTTTTTTCTTTGTTTCATATTTCTTTTCATTTTTTTCCTAACCTTAGGCTGGTGAGGTCGCCGATCAATTCTTGCTAGCCATGCCCTCACCCATAACCAAGTGAGGGCATCACAACCCTCACCTGGATCTAGGTGAGGGTCGTCGGCCATGTCCTTTGGGGGCTGACCTTCCCAATTTAGGGCTAGGGAAAAAAATAATAAATAGTACATATAAATTTAAAAATAATTAAAAAATTATCCACATCAACACTTGCTATTACTAACTATACCGTTATGTTAGCAATTTGCGGTCAAAATTGGCCAAGATGACTAAATTAGTAAATTATTATAATATTTAAGACTAAATTGGCACAATTAAAAGGTTTTGAACTAAATTGTAACAAGTGCAATAGGTTTAGGACTAAATTGGCCCTTGAAAGTTTTAAAACTAAATTACATAGGTGTAATAGGTCAATGAATTTTTTGGAAATTTCCCCAATACATGGTCATGGAAATTCTCACTGGTATTCTAAAGAAGTCTTGTAATTAAAAGGGGCAGATTATGAGGGTGTTCAACCAGGCTGGTTTGACTTGAGAACCGACAAAAGATGTTGACTACTCATTGTATCCCTGCTGATTTGCAGTTCGGTGGTAAACAGGCGATACGATTGTTGGGCTCGGTTGTCTGGTACACCAGGTGACGAGTGGCCGAGGGGCGCAGGTGGAGGCGGCTGTGGGCGGAAGCATCAGGATCAAAGATTAAAAAAAAAAAAAATGGGTCAATTTAAAACCCATATTTGAATAAGCTTTATAAGCCTAAACTTATATTTGACCCATTTTCTAAATCTACTGAATTGATATTTGACTTAAGTGAATAAAATGGGTTCAAAAGTGGGTCAAAGACTCATATTGACATCTCTATTTATGGCTGGTGAGGATTGGCCTCGGTGTCACCGTCATTTGTGGCTTTAATGGCAGCCTCGCATAGGCGAGGTCATCCCTTGCCTAGGGCTCGCTTGTGGCCGGCAAGGGTGGCCCTCACCAGATCAGCAAGGATGACCCTCGCCCAGCCCTCTCCAGGCACTGCCGGTGGTGTTGGCACCTAAATTTTGATTTCTTATTTAATAATCTCTGCATAAAAAATTTAGAGACTAAACTTAGTCCCTAGTAAAAATATTTAAATATTTTTCCATAGAGGATAGTTTATTTTTATGAATTCATGTATTATATTTTGCATTCGACCGGAGGGTTCACAAACCAAAAATCATTGGAAGATTCAATTAGGCTACAGGACTAAAATGCCGAAATTTTCACATTTATAAAGTTCTGAGCATTAATGGGTCAAGTCCACATAATTAGAGGTTGAAAAAGTTTAATTGCATCAATAAGCCAAATTATATTCGGTGAAACCCATTATATCTTTACCATGGCCGAATGAGGTGGTGGCAATCATGGTCAAAGTAAAGAGAAAATATGGATATAATATATTTGGAGAAAAAATTTGGCCGGTAGAGAGATTCATGGACACAATCAAATAGAATATCCGGCAAAGCTCACTTCATGACCATGGACAAAACTCAGCCTTCACTTCGTCTTTTTTCTCACAAATCGCTTCCTCCCCAGGTGATTTCCAGTCAAAGCCTCTAAAACTCGCCGATTGTCCGTCACGCTTTCAGGCTTTGCTCGTGTCTTTGCTTCGGCGTTCGAGGGTCCAACTCCACGTGCTTTGACGTTGCCGTGTCGTTGCGTTGACGAGACCCCTACTACAACCACCCCCATCGAGAAGCCGAATCCTAAAACTCGCCGCTTGTCCGTCACGCTTTCAGGCTTTGCTCGGGTCTTTTGCTTTCGGCGTTCGAGGGTCCAACTCCACGTGCTTTGACGTTGCCCGTGTCGTTGCGTTGACGAGTCCTCCTACTACAACCACCCCCATCGAGAAGCCGAATCCCCCACTGCAAGTGTCGTTGTCTTCACAATCGGTCGAGCTGTGTCCGTGAGTGCCTTCGAGTAGTCCCGCTACTCATCATCGTCCCCTCTGCTGATCCTCTAGCTGAGCCGATTCGTGCAAGTCCACTCGCAATTCAGTCGCAAATTCGAAGCGTCGTCTACAAATCGAGCGCAAATCAAATCGGGAAGGGGCATCTTGTCAATTTAAGTATACGTCCTAATTCAAAAAGTTTGAATATTATCGCTTCATTTTGCCATATGTTGATTGAATTGCATATCGCGAAGATGTTTGCACAGATGAATATCTCGGTTGCCTGATCGGAAGGATTTGCATGTTAAATTTAGAACTGAATAATTGCTGAATAAATCTTGTACTTTGCCAAAATTTGAAATGATTTCACGATTGATCGAAGTAGTTTTAGAGTCTTGGTGATAGTTGGTTTAAGTTTAAAAAATATTTTGAGCATATTAAATGCTCAAATTTCAAAAAAATAAATTTCAAATGTAATAGATAGGAAATTTTCCTAATTTTAAACCAACACCGCACCATCATGAAATAAAGTCTATATATCAAGCTTTAGATGGAATATTTCATTAGCGTTGTACTTCGGAATTTTGAGTCGTTCTATAAGACTTTAGATCGAAACTTAATTCGTAAAGAAAAGGGCTATATTTCTTTCAACTGAAAGATTTGCAATTGAATTTATAATTAATTAATAAAAATAATAAAAAAAAAACTAGAAGATTTTCCCTTAAAAATATATATAGCAAGGTTATGGTTTCTTAAAAAATCAAATTCTATATTAATTCTTTTTATAGGGCGACTGAGCGGCGGTTGGTTCTTTTCCTGCCTCTATGGTGGCGACCGGGAGCGCGACTGACTGGCGGCGGGGGCGGCGGGTCGAACGTCGGGACTGACGGCGGCGAATAAACCGACGGAAAATGATGTTTTCTACTTTTCAAAAATTGAGGAAAAACGTTTTACAACACTTTTCAAAGAGATTTTTTCATAAGAGGCAAAAAATGTTTCCAGGGTTAGACACTATTCCACCCCAACACAGGAAAACTGGAAAAAACATTTTCCGGGAAGTGATGTTCTGGAAAACAAAACGGAGCCTAAGTCTCCAAACATCATTGATTTCTAGTTCGTAGAATAAAATATTTCTCCCGATACTTTATTTAGGTTTCTAAACTTTGCCTACCATAAAATGATTAGTGGTGAATCCAAGTTAAAAATTTTTACATGTGTTAAAAAGTGAAACCTCAAGTTTTTGATTGGTTAGAGGTTTAGGAGAGCTCCAAATGTACGTTAGTTAATTTTAATTAATAATTGGCAATCAAATTAACCTAAAATCCAAAATCAATTTGAGGTCGCGAGAGGTGGTCGGAACACTCACCCCACTGGAGAAAAGAAAAGACAAACAAAAAGGAAAATGAATCAAAATTAAAATACGAAAGTTAGCCTTGCCTAATATGAGGGGCAAACCATTATTGAGATTTAACATGGCCTCTTTTAGCCTTATTTAAAAAAATAAATGCACTGCAAATCTTTATTTGAACAAAATCCATTTCGAAATCCGTCATTTGAGAAAATGAAAATACTTACCCTTATTGGAAATTACGTGTGTCTTAAAAAAAAAAAATGCACGAAAATAATAACAATGATAAGTGAAAACAGCATGGGATCTTGTTCAAAAATGTGAATCAGCCTAGA
>JAGVVM010010015.1:0-20958 GCA_019149425.1 Psidium friedrichsthalianum | reverse complement strand
TTCCCCAATTGGACACTCAATTTCCCCCCTCCCCCTGCATGCTCCTCAAGCCCACTCCTGGGGAGAAAGCCAGGCGTGCCGATTAACGCACCCTCTCACTCCTCTCCTCTTTACCGTCAGAAGTCGCCCGCCCCCCCCCCCCTCTCCTTGACACTATTTTTCTCTGCCCCTCCCCTCCCCCTTTCTCCCGCACGTCACGTCAGAGCCTCGTGACCCCTTCTTCCACTACATTACTCCCTTCAACCTCCCCGACAGTTCAACCACCCCTCTCCCCCCCCCCCCCCTGTTATGGTCCGAAACACAACGTGAGTCCCTTGCTGTGCGCGTACATGATAATCATTCGTTATTTTCACGAATTAGCTGATCTACATCTTCAAATCAACGATAAACAAGCAGAGGTAAGTTCATTTAGAAGTTCTAACACTTTGTCGTGAATGTGTAATTGAGTCGTAAAACATTCAAAACGGTGCAATCTGAGTGTAAAACTCATTTAATTAGCGCAGCAAGTACTTTCATTAGCTCCGTCTCAATTTGATTACAACGTGCCGACTTGGCATTGTTAATATTGTCTGGAGGATAAATGGCGCCATCCGGGACCACGCGAGGCTAGATCAGGAAAAAATTTTTAAAATAACAACTAAAGGTCAAAAAGCCGAAAAGGACAAAAAAAAATTGCATTCGTGGGGAGGGGAGAGATACATTGTAGACGGCTGGGGGTTGTTGAAGGGGCACAATCGCCTTTCCAACTTTAACAGCGAGGGGGGCGTTGGGGTCGACCGCACCCTTGTGCGGACATCATCGACACTCGAACGTACCAAATTAAATTAAATCAAAATGCTCAATTGGGGTCCATGAACGTGAACCTATGCAATCTCTGTCTCTTTCTCCTCTGGTTCCTGTTTTTTTTTCTTCTTTTTAACTTTTTTTGGTGGTGAACAATCAACATCACGTATTCTCGAAAAGCATTAAACAGTACCCGCATCGACCTTTTCTAGTCAATCAAGTGTTTGGACGAAACTAATAGAAATATTTAATTCAAATTTATTTCTTGACAAGTTTTTAAACGTTCGATGCTCTTATTCCAAATTAAAATTAAAATGGAAGCAATATGTGAAACTTAATCAGCAATTTTGATAGCGGTGCTGTCTCTATTTATTTTTTTTAAGCTAACTTGATAAAAGTAACCCGCACTATATATAAGGAAAGGTCAAAAAGAAAAAGAAAAAAAAAAAAGACATAGTTGACATATCTTGAGGCCTAAAACTTCCCATCACAGCACCTCCTGACATAATTACCACATTTTCTTTGAAACAATTACACCTTCGGCCATACACTTATTGTACGGATGCTAAATCACTTTCAACTTTCTAATTTGATCAATACAATCCTAGATCTTTGCTCCACAATCTCAGGGCCTGTTTAGTAACAATTCTGATTCTGTGATTCTGTTTCCCGAACAAAAAAAAAAAAGATGAGAAATCGATTTGGTAAGTAAATGATTTTGATTCTCAAATCCTCTGATTTTGTTCTCAGGAATAAAATTTGAAGCAGAAACGAGAATATTGTTTCCAGAATCACTTTGAAAAAACAACCAACAAAATGAGAAGGTTTAATGAAGATTGTCCCTTTGTTTTTTTAAGATATTTATATTGAGACTCTTTTATTTGTGTTGGGCATGGGTATAATAGATTGCATGAGACTTTTATACATTGGTTAGCTTTCACTCTATGACTTTTGTTAGTTGTTATTGTTTTTTTTTCCCCCAGATATCCCTTATTAAGTTTATCGTGCTTGCAAATGGCATAGGTACATGGAAGGGGCACAAACTTAGGGCCTAATTGGGCGGTAGCACTAGTTGTAACATTATTTGGATGAGTTTGATATTGACATAAAAATACATGATTGTGCATTGTTGATATAGACATGTTTGTGCATACGAACAGAACATATTAGGGATATAATTATTGTCAGGACCCAAATGGTAAGGGAGATTCTTTGTGGACATTCATATAATATATATATGAATCCTTCGGGTTAGAGAGTCACGATTTTTTGAAACCTATATGATTTAACGAGGACAATAGAGTGGTTGAAAGATAGTTGTATGTTATGGCAGATGAAATAAGTTGGGATCTTCTTATTTTTGGTTGGGTTATGGTAACTATACTATAGAGATTTATGTGAAGAGATTTCAATGTTCAAAAGAAACAATCATCAAGTACTTCACTATGGTGTGAAAGCATTTTCTCAATTATAAAAAAAAAAGGTTATAAGACCACATTCCTTTGATGTTTTCCTAAAAAAGCTCTTATGAATCATAACCACAAACGCTGCTTCAAGGTATGATTTTCGTAAGATGTTACCCCATCAAAGTTGATAATCTTGTAACACTAGACTTTTAAGAAATAAAAAGGCTGCATAGGTGCTATGGTGGGCACTCACATTAATGCTTTCATCCCTATGTCGCAAGTAGATCCCATATAGAGGAATAGGGAAGGGACAACCACCGAGAACGGATGATGTGTATTTGTTCATTTGATTTATGAAATTACTTCATACATGTGGGTGAGAAGGATCTGCTAACAATATCGAGTCCTCTCCGACAGCACTTGAGAGTCATCGACTGCAATTTGCTTGACTGGCACTAGGTATTTATTTTGTCTATAATGAGTAATTTTCTTTATGATTGTATAGCGGGCCTATTATAACAAATTTATATATACCTTATTATAGGCAAACTACTACGTGGTAGATTCTATTTATGCAATACTTTCGAGGTTTTTTAACTCCATTTAAAGGTAAATAGTATAGGCCGAACAATTATGAGGGGTAGAGGGAGGTGACCCAGAATAGCAAGAGAAATGTTTAACCATAAGCACTCTCTCACTAAGGAATGTCATTGAAAGGTCATTGGGGCATTAGAGAATGGCTCTTCATTTAAGACGCATGCCTCCGTGTTATAGTTCGAAAGCAAGCATTATTGTAATTGCATACTGTGCTATCCATAATTACATTCGTAACCAAGGTAGGGCGAAACAAACTTTTCTTCTATGAAGATTTAGAGTACCCATTTGGAACTATACAAGAAGAGGTTGCGGCGATGATTATTGCATGAGAGGCCAGCTAAGATAACATGCTTTTGGAAAAAAATATTGCACTAAAAGCAAGGATCACAATATGCCTGAAATTCCATGACTTGGTATTTCTGACTTTTTGTAATCTGTCTTTAAAAAAAAATTACTTTGCAACGTTTATGGTTGTCTTAGTAAGCAATTAAGTGCAAACTTAGTACAGCAAGCTATTGAGCTTATGTTTCAATTCGTTTTACATGATCCGTATCATCATGGAATAATCTAGGTGTTATTCAAATTATTTATTCATAAGCTAATTAAGTATAAATTGTGGCAAAAATTTAGTACAAATTACCTATTGAACTTAGGTTATTTCTTAAGGATTTGCATATGTCATCATGTCCCACGAAATAAAAGACTAATTAGGACTATGCATGATATGTATTCATTCATTAGTGATGATATATAGGTTGACTTTATAGAAATAAGACCTAATTATTTGACTCAAATGAAAAAAATGGGAAGAGAAATTGTTATTGAAAACAACAAATTTGTTCGCAATTACCAGATACATTTCTGTTTCGGAACACAAAATTTTGTGTAGTTATCAAACGGATTTTGATTCTCTAAATCTCGTCTAGAGAAAAAACAAGAAATCAATTCTTAACATAATTGAATTTTGGATCAGAATCGTTGCTAAATGCACCCTCAATGCATTCCTTTGGGTTTTATCATCGTACAATGCTAATGTGGTGTGAATATACTTGTCCACATCAGCGAGTCAGGTTAAGACGGTAAGAGATGACTGTATGCAACATCAGCAATTTCATGCCAGTAATTGGCTAGAAGATAACATTAGATTGTCACGCAATGGTCTAGATTATATTGTTAAAATTTGAAAAGTTTAGGATTGGATTGACATCTGTACAATATATTTAAGACTGATTGATTAATTATCACCAATTTTTCTTTCCATGACACAATATTAAGTTAGGAACATGTGAACAACGTGTGCCGAAACACCAATTAATAAAAGAGTTAATACCACAAAAATCCTAAACTGGTCATCTGTGACAAATTTACCTCAAACTATTTATTGATCACAAAAAATCCTGAACTGATATACCTGTGATAAATTTACCTCAAACTATTTTTTCAACCACAAACAAATCCCAAATTGGTACATTTTATGATAAATGTATCCCAAACTAATTTATTTTTCCTACCAAAAACCTCAAACTGATACACATGTGATAAATTTCCCATTCATGTTTTCGTTAAATTGGATTAATACCACAAAAAAATCCCGAATGATACAATAGAGTGTAAAAACTCCAACCGTGCACATCCGTCAATCGTCACGTGTCATCTAATTTAGCATTTGACAATAAAATTTAACGAAAACTAATGAAGGGTAAATTTGTCAAAAATGTATCCGTTTAGAGTTTTTGATGGTCAAAAAATAATTTGGGGTAAATTTGTCACAAGTGTACTAGTTTGGAGGTTTTCGTTGTGTTAACCCTTAATAAAACAATAGAGATGATAAAGTCTAAAAATTATCTGATAGGTGCAACATTTCTAATCCAATTTATTTTTTACAAAAATCTAAAGGATCAAAGATTGACGAGCATTTGGTAGGGCCCTCAAATTGCGTGGTTGTCACAATCTCGTATTGAAATTTAGGTCTAGCTGGGGGTGATCGGTGCCGGTTTGAGCTGGAAATCAGACCAGTTGGTCTCATCCGGTTCTTGGGTTAGGTCAATCCAGTTTAGGGTTTTGACAATTTCATTTTCTTCTCTTCAAAAGAGATGAAAAAATAAAATAAAAAATATTCGGTCGGTCTGGTTCCGCACATGTGACCAGACAATTATTCGCGGTTCCGCACATAGGAGCAGAGAACTGCCCATAACCGATAGGTTCGATCTGGTCTAGGTCGATTGGATTCCTTATCTAGCCTCGGAATCACCGGAATCGGACGAAATAGACCGGTGAATTTTCGTCGCTATTAACGCTCACACCTCGGCTAAACATGCCTCATCACGAGTATTTTTGGTTTTTCGTTTTGGGTTTAGTGGTCCGGTGATGTTTCGGATTAGCTTTTGCGTGTCTTGACTTATTCACATCCCCGGCGATATTTAGAGAGCACTTCTTCACATCGACCCTAGTGAAATGAAGATTCAACGGATTAGTACCCGCTGGCGGAGTTAGCTAATCAATCTGTGCATTATCCGCCACACGTAGCATGTCCCCATCATTCAAATTGGGGCAATCCTCTATGGAGAGGAAAGGGCAATTAAAAAAAAGAAATAAACAAGGAAAAGGCCGACTTCCTATGAAACCGACTTGCTTTTACGCGAGGGGAAGGAGCAGAGAGGTTCTGGGAAAAGGAGGCGGGTACGAAGAGCGGACCCGACCCGATCGACTCCCTGCTTCGTTTTTAACCCTTTCGAAATTGAGACACATTCACTCGCACGAACGAAGACGACGACCCCCCCCACCCTTTCCCCCTTCACACTCGACACAAAACGCAACCTCGAGACTCTCTCTTCGCTTTGGGGTTTAGCCTCTCTCTCTCTCTCTCTCTGCCTTGTTTTCCGCCTGCTGTGTACAGTCAAAGCTTCGGATGTGTGCGCATCCGCCTTCTCTCTCCTCTCTCAGGTATCGCCTTCCTCTCCCTCTCTCTCTAGAGTCGTGTCGTGTGCGCCTCCAGGCGTGTTCTGATCTGTGTGGTGGGGGCGGCGTCGATTAGGGATTCGATTGTGGTGCCGTTCCTGATCGACGGTGTTTGGGATTTTGCGGTTGTTGGCGCTTACTTTTTCTGTTTTGTTTTGTTTTGGTTTTTTTTTTTTTTGGTTATTTTCGGGGTTGCAGCTAGCTGCGAGTAGAGACTCGTCGAGGCGAGATGGCGTCCCTGAGATCGAGCTTGCCTTCGAGGCTTCGCCAACTCTTGTCTGGCGAGACTGCCATCGGTCCCTCCGTTAGGATGGATTCCGAGACCGTAAGTCGCTCTTTCCGAATCGTGTTTTTTTTTTTTTTGGGTTTTTCCCTATGCGATCGTGTGTGAAGACGAGGTTGTTTGCTTGTCTGCGTGCGTTTTTATCCACCCTTGGAATTTGGTCGTGTGTTGTTCGGGAACCCCGGGGGGGGGGGGTTGGGGTTTCTGCTGAGTTCCTCGCATTATGTATTGTTGATTAGGGAAATAGGGTGTTCTCTGATTGTCCCATATCCGGCAGCCTGGGTTGCCTTCGCACCTCAAGTGGGCTCTTTGGGTCATTTTCTTTTGGCTGGTTTTATGCTGGTATGAGTATCGTTGGTGCTTCATTTTGTCTATTTTGAGGTTCTTTGTAGGGTTCTGGCTCTGTGGCCATGTCGTCATTTTTCCTAATTGCACGTTCTTCGAATAGAACATTTCTTGGTGTGGAGAAGGTCCTCACAAAGTCATTAAAAGGAGGAGTTATTTTCCTGTTTGGCAGCTTATTGACAAAACCAGTATCACTCGTACAAATATAAAAGTTTCTCCCAGAAAGCTCATTTTTGACCATTTTTGTGTTTCTGATCCTACAATATTCTGCAAATCTTCAAAACAAATAAATTCTGTTTGGATAGAAACTACTGGGTGTCGAGATGGGTTTTTAGAATTTCTTCTCTCCAACTCCAACTAAATGAGAGCTAAAATTATTGGACAATATGATTTTGAAGTAAATGTATCTCAGAAAAAATTAACAGAAAATGGTTAAAATTGTCTGTTGAACCGAACTTGTCATTAACATTGTTCAAAAGATTTATTGAGATTGAGGGCATGAAATCTTGTGATTTGTACATTGCTGTATAGGTGTCCAAAGGCCCCTTCGGCTTCCATGTAGTTTTGGTGTTTTGCTGTGTCTCGTGGTTGAGCCTCAGCTGCATCTGATGTTATTTCATCCAATGCAGTGCTTAGTTTGGCTCTGCAAAGTAATAGGCAGATTATGTATACAGTTGCACTTAGAATATTTTTGCAAAGGTTGTGTAATTGTTATTATATTTGCTCATTTGTGGCATATGGGCATCAGATTAAGGGTTTGTGTCTTTTCTGTGAGCACAGGTACATGTTCTTTGGGATTTTATAGACCGGTTTCATCATTATTTTTATTACTGCTGGTAATTAAAGCTTGTTGCACTTAGAATAGGTTTTGCAAAGGTTGTGTAATTTTATAATATTTGCTCATCTGTGGCATATGGGCATAAGATTGAGGGTTTGTGTCTTTTCTGTGAGCACAGGTACGTGTTCTGTGCCTGCTTGTAAGCTGGTCATTGTCATCAAGTTATGTAGCCCTTATAGTGTATCATATAGTTGGTGATCATATGCACAGAGGAGATATCTGAAGTGAATAAGACGAAGTAATGGATAGCCAGACATCTTAAAATTAGCTCACGTCCAGCTAGTTACGCTCTTGCGCATTCACACTCTGTGAAGCACCAACAAGAAACCATTCAGGAGTCCAGGACTTAATTTCAGCTTATTGAATGTTATCATCTCTGTTGAAATCCATTGAAAGGCACTTCTTTTCAGACATTTATTTTGCTGTATGTCCATAGTAATTCAAGGCCAATATAGTATTATTTCTTTCATATGTTTTTGGTCATATTCTAGTTCATCTTGCACCACAGTTGATTGATCTAAATTGGTTTAGATGCGCTAGATCTCTTGTTATATATGTGATCGATGCATTTATCGCTTTTTCTCCTCTCCTACTCTGGATATACTGCATTAGTGTCTTTTTCAATATTTTTCCGTGTAGATAACTCAGCATCCTTCATGGGCTATGAATTGTGTTAGTAAGAATAATGAATTTCTTGCTAACGCTCTGTGAGGCACTGACAAGAACCCATTCAGGAGTCCAGGACTTAATTTTAGCTTATTGAATGCTAATCTATCATCTCTATTGAAAATCCATTAAAAGGCGTTTCTGTTGGTCTATAGTAATTCAAGGCCATATAGCATGGTTCTATCATATGTTTTAGGTCATATTCTAGTTCATCTTGCGCCACAGTTGATTGACCTACATTGGTTTAGATGTGCTAGATCTCTTGTTATATATGCGATCAATGCATTTATCTCTTTGTCTCCTCTACTACTCTGGACATACTGCATTAGTTCCTTTTTCAGTATTTTTCCTTGTAGATAACTCAGCATCTTACATGGGCTATGAATTGTGTTAGTAAGAATAAGGAATTTCTTCATTCTCAATTGATTTCCGGTTTGCACTGGTGACTGGTGATGGACCACTGCCTTATTTGCCACACTAATGACTTGAAATTTTTATCAAACATCATAAGAGTTGGATATATTATGAGTTAATTGAACTCAATACTAGGAGGAGTTTACATTATCGATATATGCCTTTTTGAGAAACAAAATTTACAAGAAGAATAATGCCAAATATGTGGATTTGGTGCTGTTTGATGTGTGCTTGAGAACTTTTATTTTATTGTCGATTATTTCGCTACCTGCTTTCGTGGTACTGGCTTAGTAAACATGCACCGTTTCCCACTCAACAAATAATACAATACTTAGTTTATTTGTCTTGCTAACCTGAACTTCTAGTTCCTTTTCTATAGTTGCTTCCTACCCAATAAATAGCACAACAGATAGCTTGGTTGTCTTTCTGGCCTCTATTTCTAGCAATGAACAGCACTGTTATTTATCTTCTCTTAAGCAATTTGTTGAATTGCATAGCAGGGTCCTTGTGGGTTAATAGTCCTGTTCCATAGTTCTATCATTAATTTCTAAATGCAATTAGACCTTGACAACTCTGTTGTTTGTTGGAATTCTATTTTAGAGTTGTTAGAGGGAACATTTCCTATAAACAAAAAAGCCAATTTCCTCAAATCTGTTTCGCAATAATGGTTGTTAGGATCGTGTTGTTGAAATGTGGGATCGTTGATCCTAAGAAAAATGTTGTCTGCTGGGATCATCGTGGGATCATAATCCATATCGTAAGAATCAGGTAGGATAACGATCTCACCTACGATTCCACCGATTCAGCTTTATAAGGCAATTCTGCCTTTTCAGCAGGAGCAAACTTGAAATTGGGCATCCTTTCCCCAAGCCCATGGGCCATTTTCTGCCTGGATAATGTTTTCAGGCCCCATTTGGAGAATACATGGCTTGAAGAACTAAGTAAAAGGGGTGAGATGAATGAACTGTAGAAAATAAAGCAGAGAGGCAGAGACGTCATCTTCTTCTTCTTCAGTCTTGAGTCTAACAATGAGATGGGTCATCAACCACTGCTCTGGCTCCTCTGAACTGTGCTGTCCATTGGAGATGAGAGAGAAGAAGCTTCTGTCCTTATGCAACTAGATGAGAGCGATTACCTCTGGAACATCCTTGAGAAATTGTCGCCAGATTTGACTTGGCCAAGCAGCGTAGTTTATTTGTACTGAATTTTTTTGGTTGGGGTCTTGTACGGATTGGAACGTCAGCTAAACTCTAAACAGCTATAATAGCGAGTGAGAGAGGTTTGTTACTGACTAGGGGAGAGCTAATCAGAGAGTGGGAATCCGACATTGATGTAAATGATATTTTTATCCTGTGAAATAAGAAAGAGAAGATATTTGTCTCATAAGAGAGAAGAGGAGAAATAAATGATTTGAAATTAGATAAAGCTAGGACAAGGAGATTTTATGCTGTTACATTTTACTGATTGTCTGGACCAAGTGCTTTACCTGTCTGTTAGTTGAAAATTGGCAAGTGAGAATTTACACCCAAGTTTTCTCTTGCATGAGGGACTCTTACCTTTCACCTTCCCTCTTCTTGAGGTTAATATGCATCTAATTGCACTTATTTAAGTAAGAATTTCATATTTTAGGTGTCAATTCAACAAATTTGTAGGATCATATGATGTGGGATTCTTCATATGATTCGATCCTCGAAGACCTCCAAATAATCATACATAGGATCCCAATCCTGACAACGTTGTTGGCGGGTTCCTTTGTGATTGCTGGCCGAAGAAATTCAATGAATCTTACATCAAGTAATGGATGAGTTAGAACTTGGTCTGCATAGAAGAGGCAAGTGGGGGAAAGGAAGGGATTAGATACGTTGGAATGGATGACTTGAATTTGCTGAAAGTTATCTTTTCAAACTTATGACTCACTGCCTGTGTGGGTGGCATTATCAATTTAGGCGCCTATTATGCTATTTTTTCTTGCTACCTTGCCCTTCTTCAATTTCGTGATTTCCCTACTAAATATTTGTCCAATGGAGAGGAAAGTAGTGCTTTTATCCTTCTTGTCATAGTATATGTAATCGTATTACTCCTATGGCTTGCAGCCTCCCAAGGTCAAATCATTCATTGACAAAGTCATCCAAAGTCCACTACAAGATATAGCAATTCCCTTTCTGGTTTTGATTGGGAGTATGATAAGGTGATACATGGTTTTTCTTCTTGCGGTAATCAATACAAGTTTTCCTGCTTGTAGAATGATCTTTCTGTGCTAACTATTTGGCTTTGCATTGATTTGTTTGTAATATCAGGGAAATTTCCATCATTGGAGGCCGCTGTTTCTTCATTTTGACACATATTTCAAGACTTATCTGTCCTGTAGGAATGACCTCCTTTTGTCGGATAAGATTGGAGAAGAAGAAAGTCCTTTTCCAAAACTTGCTGTGTTACAGATTTTGCGAGTGATGCAAATAATACTAGAGAACTGTCACAACAAAAATTCGTTTGAGGGATTAGAGGTAAGCAATCCTGAAATTTGATTATGTGACATGATTTTCTGTCTTGAGTTGTGATAATGTAATGTGAGTGTCTGCTGCTTTTTTTGGTAACGTAACATGAGTTGTATTCGTGCAGCACTTCAAGCTCCTCCTCTCATCAACTGATCCTGAAATCCTGATAGCAACATTAGAGACTTTATCTGCACTTGTAAAAATAAATCCTTCTAAGCTCCATGGCAGTGGGAAGTCAGTTGGATGCGGCTTGGTAAATGGCTATCTCCTATCTCTGGCACAGGGTTGGGGCAGCAAAGAAGAGGGCTTGGGTTTATATTCATGTGTTGTAGCAAATGAGAGATTGCAAGAGGAAGGACTTTGTTTATTTCCATCAGAAGCAGACAATGAATATGACAAGTCTCAATACCGGCTGGGCTCCACCCTCTATTTTGAGCTAAATGGTGTCTATTCCCCTGGTGAGGGATCTAGCAGTCATGCACAAAATTCTAGTTCCAGAGTTGTACATATTCCAGATCTTCATTTGAGAAAGGAGGATGATCTTGTCCTTATGAAACAATGCATTCAGCAGTACGACGTACCTCCCGATCTCCGATTTGCTTTGCTTACTAGAATCAGATATGCTCATGCCTTTCGCTCTGCCAGAACATGCAGGCTATACAGTAGAATTTGCCTTCTAGCTTTCATTGTGTTAGTTCAATCTAATGATGCACATGATGAGCTTGCGTCATTCTTTGCTAATGAGCCAGAGTATACAAACGAGCTTATTAGGATTGTGCGTTCTGAAGAATCTATTCCTGGAACTATTAGAACGCTTGCAATGCTTGCTTTGGGAGCTCAGTTAGCTGCATACATATCATCTCATGAACGTGCTCGGATTTTGAGTGGATCAAGTCTCAGTTTTACAGCCACCCACCGTACAATTCTCCTTAATGTGCTCCAGAAGGCTGTTTTATCTCTAAATAGCTCCACTGATCCATCATCACTTGCCTTTGTTGAAGCACTTCTTCAGTTTTATATGCTCAACATAGTTTCATCCTCAACTCAAGGTAATAACGTCAGAGGCTGGGGGATGCTTCCGACATTCTTACCACTTTTGGAAGATTCATATCCTAGCCATTTGCATCTTGTCTGCTTAGCTGTGAAGACTACTCAAAAGCTCATGGACTACAGCAGTTCAGCGGTATCTCATTTCAGGGAACTAGGGGGAGTTGAGCTATTAGTGCAGAGATTACAACTGGAAGTTACTAGAGTAATTGGCTTAACGGGAGGAAATGATGAGTCTGTGGTCATTGGTGAATGCTCAAGAAGCAGCGATGACTTGTTGAGAACACAGAAAAGGCTCATTAAGGTTTTATTGAAGGCCCTTGGATCTGCTACATACTCACCTACAAACCCCAGTAGATCCCAGAACACACAGGACACTTCTCTTGCTGCCACACTTTCGCATATATTTGGAAATGTTGAAAAATTTGGTGGTGACATTTATCACTCAGCTGTGACATTAATGAGTGAGATTATCCACAAAGATCCTACTTGTTTGTCCACATTGTTTGAGATGGGTCTTCCAGATTCATTTATATCTTCAGTTGTTGCTGGAGTTATACCATCTGCTAAGGCTCTCACATGTATTCCTAATGGTCTTGGCGCAATCTGTCTTAATACCAAAGGTGTTGATGCAGTCAAAGAAAATTCCGCACTACGTTTCCTGGTTGACATATTTACCAGTAAGAAATATGTTGTTGCTATGAATGAAGCCATCGTTCCTTTGGCAAATGCAGTGGAAGAGCTTTTGCGCCATGTATCATCATTGAGAAGTGATGGTGTTGATATAATCATTGAAATTGTTGATAAAATTTCCTCTTCAAGGGAGAGTTCTTGCTTGGGAACTTCAGGAAAACCAAGTGGGACTGCTGCAATGGATATGGATGCTGAGTACAAGGAAGATGATGGTGCTTGCTGTCTGGTTGGTTCGGTTGATCTGGCTGCTGAAGGCATCAGTGATGAGCAGTTCGTCCAATTATGTGTCTTTCACTTGATGGTCTTGGTCCATAGAACAATGGAAAATTCTGAAACATGCCGGTTATTTGTGGAGAAGTCTGGCATAGATGCCTTGTTGAAGCTTTTGCTACAGCCTAGCATTGCCCAGTCATCTGAGGGGATGTCCATTGCCTTGCATAGCACCATGGTTTTCAAGGGTTTTACTCAACATCATTCTGTTCCACTTGCTCAAGCCTTCTGTTCTGCGCTGAGGGAACATCTGAAGAAAGCTTTGGCTGGTTTTACTGCCTTATCTGGATCATTTTTGCTTGATCCCAGGATGAGCCTAGATGAGGGTGTATTTTCATCGCTTTCCCTTGTTGAGTTCCTTTTATTCCTTGCTGCCTCCAAAGACAACCGTTGGGTTACTGCATTGCTGACAGAATTTGCCAACGGTAGCAGAGATGTTATGGAGGACATTGGACACGTACACCGTGAAGTTATGTGGCAGATTTCTCTGCTTGAAGATCCCAAACTAGAAATGGAGGAAACTGCAGGAACTTCCACTGAGTTGCCTCAACCAGAAGTTAATTTAAATGAAACTGAAGAGCAGCGGTTTAATTCCTTTAGGCAGTTCCTTGATCCATTGTTCAGGCGGAGGTCTTCAGGATGGAGCATGGAATCTCAGTTTTTTGACCTCATAAACTTGTATCGGGATCTAGGTCGTGCTACTAGTTTTCATCAAAGAATCAGCAGTGATGGGCCTACGAGCCTCCGTTCTGGATCTACCAGTCAGACACATCATTCTGATTCTTTAGATGGTGCTGGTAAAAAGGAGCTTGACAAACAAAGGTCCTACTATGCTTCTTGCTGTGACATGGTGAGGTCGCTCTCCTTTCATATAACTCATCTGTCTCAAGAGTTGGGGAAAGTGATGTTGCTTCCTTCTCGGCGACGGGAGGATACTGTGAATATAACCCCATCTTCGAAGGTAGTGGCATCAACCTTTGCGACAATTTCATTGGATCATATTAACTTCTCCCCTGGATCAGAGTTTACTGCACCAACCAAATGCCGCTACCTCGGTAAGGTTGTTGATTTCATTGATGCTATTCTGATGGACAGGCAAGATTCTTGTAATCCAGTCCTACTAAACTGCTTGTATGGACATGGGGTCATTCGATCAGTCTTGGACACATTTGAGGCTACCAGCCAATTGCTCTTTGCTGTTAACAAGGCTCCTGCTTCTCCCATGGAGACCGATGATGGAAATGTAAAACGGGAAAAGGAAGATACAGAGAACTTATGGATGGATGGTCCTCTAGCTAGCTATGGTAAACTTATGGACCACCTAGTGACCTCGTCGTCTATATTGTCTCCTTTTACCAAGCACTTGCTGACTCAACCTTTGACGAGTGGCAAAGTTCCTTTTCCACGGGATGCTGAGACTTTTGTAAAGGTGCTTCATTCTATGGTTCTGAAGGCAGTTCTTCCTGTATGGACTCACCCTCAGTTGACTGATTGCAGTAATGATTTTTTGGCAACTGTCATTTCTATCATTAGACATATTTTTTCGGGGGTTGAAGTGAAAAATGTAAATAGCAGTGCCAGTTCTCGTATTAGTGGTCCACCACCTAGTGAAAGCACTATCTCAACCATTGTGGAGATGGGATTTTCTCGGCCAAGGGCGGAAGAAGCTTTGAGGCAGGTGGGATCAAATAGTGTAGAGCTGGCAATGGAGTGGTTATTTTCTCATCCAGAGGAAGCACAGGAAGATGATGAACTTGCTCGTGCACTTGCCATGTCCCTGGGAAACTCTGAATCAGACACGAAGGAAGATGCATCGAGTGATGGTGGGCGTCCGCTTGAAGCAGAGACGGTTCATCTTCCTGCTGTGGAGGAGTTGCTATCAACTTGTGTGAAGCTTCTTCAGATGAAAGAATCACTTGCTTTTCCAGTTCATGACTTGCTTATGACGATCTCTTCCCAGAATGAGGGGCAATACAGGTCTAGCATCGTCTCTTTTGTCATTGACCAGCTGAAGAATTGTGGTTCAGTCTCTGACAGTGGACATAATACCCTCCTTTCTGCACTTTTCCACGTTCTTGCTTTAATTCTTCATGAGGATGTTGCAGCCAGGGAAATTGCTTTAACAAATGGTTTGGTAGAACTTGCATCAAATCTACTTGATACGTGGTGCTTTGTTCCAGAAGAAAAGGAGAAACGTCAGGTTCCTAAATGGGTAACAGCAGCTTTTCTTGCTGTTGATAGGCTGTTGCAGGTGGATAACAAGTTGAGCACAGAAATTTTGGATCAGTTAAAGAAGGATGATGTGAGCTTCCAGCAGGCATCTATCTCTATTGATGACGATAAGAAAAGCAAATCGCCACCTGCACTGGGATTATCAGCTAAGCACGTAGATATCCACACCCAGAAGAGGCTGATTGAAATTGCTTGCAGTTACATTAGAAATCAGCTACCATCCGAAACTACACATGCTGTTCTGCAGCTATGTGCCACTCTTACCAGAACCCATTCAGTTGCAGTGAGCTTTCTGGATGCTGGGGGTTTGAATGTGCTCTTTTCTTTGCCTACACACAGCCTCTTCCCAGGCTTTGACAATGCTGCCGCCACAATCATCTGTCATGTGCTTGAAGATCCTCAAACGCTACAGCAAGCAATGGAATCTGAGATAAGACACAGCCTTATGGCCGCTGCTAACCGGCATTCCAATGGAAGGGTCACTGCCCGCAACTTTCTACTAAATTTGACTTCTGTCATTTCACGGGATCCAGTTGTCTTCATGAGGGCAGTTCAAGCTGTGTGCCAAGTTGAGATGGTAGGTGAAAGGCCATACGTTGTTTTGCTGAAGGATCGTGACAAAGACAAGAGCAAAGAAAAAGAAAAGGAGAAGGAGAAAGAGAAACCTAGTGATGGGAAGCTCTCCTTGGGTAATACGAATTCGGTGACTCAGGGTAATGGACTGGGCAAACTTCCTGATTCAAACTCCAAGAGTGCAAAGGCTCATCGCAGATATCCTCAGAGCTTCGTGAGCGTGATTGAACTTCTCTTGGAGTTGATTTGTACTTTTGAACCTCCCTCACAAGATGAAGGGACCCAGAGTGCCCCATCATCAAGTGACATGGATGTCGATGTTGCGGCTATCAAGGGTAAAGGAAAAGCCATTGTCAATGCAGTGGATGAGTCTGAAGCTTCTAATGTCGAAGCATCAGTGTCAATTGCTAAAGTTGTATTCATTTTGAAGCTTATGACTGAGATTCTTTTGATGTATCCTACTTCTGTTCAAGTTCTGCTCCGAAAAGATGCTGATCTAAGCAGCTGCAGGGGTCCCCATCAGAAAATTTGGGGCGGAGGAATATATAGTCACGCTCTCCGCACGTTTCTTCCATGTGCTAAAGCCTCTAAGAAAGATAAGAAGATTGATGGAGATTGGAGGCACAAACTGTCATCCAGGGCCAGCCAGTTTTTGGTGGCATCTTGTGTTCGGTCTGTGGAGGCAAGAAGGAGGGTCTTTACAGAAATCACTTACATCTTCAATGATTTTGTCGACACATCTAAAGATCGTAGATCAACAGGCAGTGAGATGCAGGTTTTTGTCGATCTTCTTAATGATGTCCTGGCTGCGCGTTCACCTACTGGCTCTTATATTTCGGCAGAAGCCTCTGCTACCTTTGTTGATGTTGGTCTCGTCAAATCACTGACACAATTTCTCAAGGTTTTGGACCTAGATCATGCTGACTCCCCTAAAGTTGTCATGGGGCTTATAAAAGCTCTTGAGCTTGTCAGCAAGGAGCATGTTCATTCTGTTGATCCTACCACGGGGAAGGGAGAAAGTTCACCCAAAGCTTCTGATCCCAATCAATCTGGTCAAACAGATAACAATGGTGTGGCATCCGAGTCCATGGAAGCAGCATTTCAATCAAATCATGAGTCTCTGGCTGCGGATAATGCTGATCATAGCAGTACTCTCCAGACTTTTGGGGGTTCTGAGGCTGTGACAGATGATATGGAGCATGATCAGGAACTTGATGAAGGTTCTGCTCCTGGTAGTGAGGATGACTACATGCATGAATCTTCTGAAGAAGCTAGGGGTCTTGAAAATGGTATTGATACCGTTGGCATACGATTTGAAATCCAGCCTCATGTGCAAGAAAATATTGACGAAGATGACGATGAGGACGATGAGGAGATGTCCGGCGATGATGGGGATGAAGTTGATGAAGATGATGATGAGGACGATGAGGATCATAATGATCTGGAAGAAGATGAAGTACATCATCTTCCACACCCTGATACTGATCAAGATGAACATGATATGGATGATGATGATGATTTTGATGAGGAGGTACTGGGGGAAGATGATGAAGATGACGAGGATGATGAAGATGGTGTTATACTGAGGCTTGAGGAAGGGATTAATGGAATTAACGTATTTGACCATATTGAGGTTCTTGGAAGAAATCATACTTTTCCCAATGAAACTTTGCACTTGATGCCAGTGGAAGTTTTCGGTTCGAGACGTCATGGGCGTACCACATCTATTTATAATCTTTTGGGTAGGGGTGGTAGCACTGCAGCTCCCTCCAGGCATCCTCTTTTAACTAGACCAACTTCCTCACTTCACTTATCCTCTCAGAGACATTCAGGTGGGCGACCTTGTTACAACTTCTCAAATTACTTTAAATTCTCTATTTCTTGTTTTGATAAAGCAAGTAGAGACTTCATTCCAGCTGTTATTTATGCTTTCACTACAGTCTCTTATTGTAAGTCTGCAGTATATGTCTCTGACAATTAACTATTGTTCCTCAGAAAGTGTGGCCGATATAGTTTTCTCTGATAGGAACACTGAGGGTGCCTCAACGCGGCTGGATTCTGTGTTCCGGTCACTGAGAAGTGGACGTCATGGACACCGTTTGAACCTCTGGGTAGATGAGAACCAGCAAACAAGTGGTTCAGGTGCAGCTATGATTCCACAAGGTCTAGAAGATTTGCTTGTCTCCCAGTTGAGAAGGCCAATGGCTGAAAATCCCTCTGAACAGAACACAGTTGCGGAGCTTCAACATGGAGGTGAAGTTACTCGGCAGCAGGAATCTGAAGGTAGGCCAGACATTGCTGTTGAAGGCCATGCTAATGATGAACATGGGGATGTACCCGCAACAGAGATGACTGAAGGATCTGAAAATGCTGATATGGGAAATGCACATGGTGAATCGATGCAAGAACCTGATGCTTCTGCTACTCGGGCTCAGCCTGTTGAGATGCAGTTTGAACAGAGTGATGCCATTGTACGGGATGTTGAAGCAGTAAGCCAGGAAAGTGGTGGAAGTGGTGCAACTCTTGGGGAGAGTCTTCGGAGCTTGGATGTTGAAATTGGAAGTGCAGATGGCCAGGACGATGGTGGTGAGAGGCAAGGTGGTGCCGATAGGATTTCTTTGGGTGATCCACAGGCTGCTCGCTCTAGAAGAACCAATGTGTCTATTGGAAATTCTGCGACTGCATCAGCTAGAGAGACATCACTTGATCGTGTGACAGAAGTTCCGGAAAATAGCCAAGAGGCAGAGCATGATGGTCCATCGACAGAGCAACAAAGTAACGGCGATGCTGTTTCTGGTTCTATAGATCCTGCATTTTTGGATGCTCTTCCTGAGGAGTTGCGGGCTGAAGTTCTTTCAGCTCAGCAAGGCCAAGTTGCTCAACCTGCAAGTGCTGAACCACAGACTACAGGAGATATTGACCCAGAGTTTCTGGCAGCCCTTCCCCCAGACATTAGAGCAGAAGTTTTAGCACAACAGCAAGCGCAAAGGCTTCATCAATCTCAAGAACTGGAGGGTCAACCTGTTGAAATGGACACGGTATCAATCATTGCGACATTTCCATCAGAATTGCGGGAAGAGGTGAGTAAAATCTGCGTGAGGGTACTTCTCCAGTTGTATTCCATTTCAATTAACTAAATTGTTCTCTGCAGGTACTTCTCACGTCATCTGATGCTATTCTTGCCAATCTCACCCCAGCGCTAGTTGCTGAAGCAAACATGTTGCGTGAGAGATTTGCCAATCGATACCATAAACCGTGCCACTCTTTGGTATGTATCCTAGAAGCCGTAGAGAGTGAGTCATCTAGACAAACGAAGGTTCAGGCTCCAGCATGAGAGAATTGGGGAGGCATTGGTTCCCGAAGGTCTTTGGGAGCAAAGCTTGTTGAAGCAGATGGAGCTCCTTTGGTTGATACTGAAGCTCTACAATCAATGATTCGCTGCTTCGCGTTGTCAGGTATGTTGTTTTCAATGCAAGTGTCACTTGATATTGCCCAATATATGCTAATCTTCTGTTTTTTTTTCCCTCCTCTGCAGCCTCTCTATAAGGAGACAGCTCCAGCGGCTTCTCTTAAATCTATGTGCTCATAGTGATACCAGAACTGCGCTGGTGAAAATCTCATGGGCATGCTGATGCTTGATACCAGGAAGCCCATCGATGGTCTAAATGCTGCTGAGGCATCATCCGTCTCTATGCTTGTCAAAGTAATGTGGTGTATTCTGGTCCCAGTCTTAGATTGGAAAATTTTACGTTGAGTTCTGTGAGCCGATCTTAGTCGTGTCGTTTTTGGGCTGGTTAAGGGAATGAATGATCCAGGATGATAAAGATTTGTTTCTCTTTTTTCCGGACAATTATTTATGGGCAGATATTTTTCTCCATTGCTGCACTCATGTGCCCCATAGTTCTTGGAGTTGATGTTGTAGGGCGCAATGCTGTTGCTCCTTACAATAGGGAGTTGATCCCTCAAATATATTCTGATCATCAGCGTGTGCCTTCATTCGTTGTAGGCAGTTCCTCCTTGGGGTCCCGGCGGGGTTCTTGAAACCATGCCTACTTGGCTTCGCAATCATCCCTTTTATAGCGAAGTTGTACTTTCAGCTTAAATGGTCTCACTAAGTCCATCCTGAAGGTCGTAATCAGTACGTGCGGAAAGACTGTAATGGTTATGGAAGAGGGGGGAGCCAGAACAGATGAGTGTTTGCCAATTGAGTTGCTATTGAGGCTTTTGATCAACCTCTGTATCGAGGAGCATAGCACATCTGAACTCGGTAGTCCATCTATATTAAAATAAAAACACTAATCCCTTATGTGTTTTTTCAGTGGCAACTTAAGGACCTGACGATGTTCATTCTAATTCCTGCACAGTGTAAGTTTATTGGGAGGTCATCATTGATACAGGCGTGAGAGGAAACAAAGTTCACCTGACGAAGTCTGCAGCATCTGGCACATTTTCAACCGGGCCGGAGGTTTCTACTTTGGATAACCCCACACACTGAATCTGTTGCCATGTCACCTGAGTTGGTGTCGCATCTGTGAAAACCGACAGTGGAAGCCTTCAATCTTCGGCGGCAGAAATATGAAAACGATGCCCGCTCTATTCTTGTTAATTTGCCAAAGAGAACTTATTCTCTCTGCTCATTGCTAGCACAAAAGAAGGGGTATTATCGTGGAAGCTGCATGTTTCGACTACTTCGTGTTATGAAGAATCTTTTACTTAAATGAAGACAATGTATGGTGCCGTGGATGTTGGTATCACCCACTCTCAGTTGTATCCTTTTTCCAAATAGCGAGTCATATGGAAAGGACTTTTGAGTTTTCATTTTATTCTCTCGTTTATGCGCAGCATTACTTTCCAGGGGAGGTCTGCAGGAGGGGGCGTCCAGTGAGCTGTTGCCTATCTTCAGCTTTGGGGGGGGAAGGGGGGGTCCGTAGAGGTGTTAGATCGTTTTCGAAGTACTTTAACATCAAAGCCACATTCATACGGAGCAGCTAGGATACTCTGATCTTTCAAGCATAGACTTGATGATCGTAAAATCCGCGTTCGACATCTTTGTATACTGCAGAATGCAAACACTTTTCTGTTTTTGAAGGCAGAGTTGTCAGATAATGCTCTTCACGGTCTGTAGCAGAGGTTCGTGAAGAAGTTAGTTGCTCGTCCTCCATCCTGTCATCGTTTTATAACGGAGTGGCGAATGCTGTCAAGTTGACAAAATTCGGCAAGAACTGAGCTACATGGTCTGGTGACCAACGCAATAAACTCACTCTCAGCATAAACTTCTCCCCTCCTACACCATCTGCAATCTAAGTGTCTGCAGGCCAAGCTCCCTTGGAGGCAAAACTGAGAAGAGACAAAAGAAGG
>JAGVVM010010014.1:0-12525 GCA_019149425.1 Psidium friedrichsthalianum | reverse complement strand
CGAGACCTGATATTGCTTTTGCCGTGAATACTCTTGGGAGATATCTATCGAATCCAGGTCATGATCATTGGGTTGCAGCTAAGAAAGTAATGAGATATCTGCAGCGAACAAAGAATTTATGCTTGTGTATAGCAGAGTAAAGGATCTAAAGGTGATTGGGTATTCAGATGCGGATTTTGCCGGTTGTTCAGATGACAGAAAATCAACTTCTGGATATATTTTTATGATGGCTGGAGGTGCTATTTCTTGGAAGAGCGCAAAGCAAACCTTGATTACGAACTCTACAATGTATGCTGAGTTCGTAGCTTGTTATGCTGCTTCAACTCAGGCTGTTTGGCTCAGAATTTGATCTCAGAATTGCGAGTTGTGGACTCTTTTGCTAGACCTATGGTAATCTATTGTGACAACACCGCAACTGTGTTTTATTCTAAGAATGACAAAATCAGCAATGCGTCGAAACACATGGAGATCAAATATTATACTGTTAAGGACTTGGTGAAAAAGGGAGATATTGTGATAGAGAATATTAGAACCGAGTCCATGTTGGCCGATCCTCTAACAAAAGCTTTACGACCCATTTGTTTAAAGAGCATGTAAACAATATGGGTGTTTTAGATTCTTTCGATTCCTTTTGTTAGTGGGAGTTTTGCATATTTGTTTATCTGGATATGTAATTATATGCGAACTGATAATGCTTTTCATGATGTTTTTTTTTTGAAGCATTTACTTTTGGTTTTCATCATTACTTTGCTATGTCGACTGAGAGATGAAAATATAAAACAGTATCTTTAAACATATTTCAGTTTAAAGATGACTGGATGTCACTAATTTTGAGATCTCATATTGAATAGTGACATAGTTGGGCAATTTCATGTTGTTTAGAAATTGTACCAAGGCAATTTCGTGTTGTTTAGAAATTGTCGTAATGCAGTTTAATGTCGTTAAGAAATTGCATTGAGGACCGATAAGGAATAGTGCATGTTTGATCACATGTTGGCACTATTTCTTACTACACTACTAGGCCTATGATTCATGAAATTATAATGCTTACTATATGTGATTATGGAAGGTCACGTGTTGCGGTATTTTCTTAACACTTAGATCGCCATAGTCCTATATTGAGGTTATAAAGGATTGAATTGATTCAGAGATGCCATTATTGGAATATTATTTATCTTAAAATTGTGGCCACATAAAACAAATTTTTAGTTATTAACCCGAGAGTGTCATTTTCGAGATAAGATCGGTCTAAAAAAAAAAATTAATGTAGCCCAAGTGGGAGAATGTTGGAAATTTCCTATAATATGGGCTTACATTAATTAATTGATTTTATGTTTTTGAATACTCGGGTTAATGGATATTCCAATATATGTACTGAACCCTTCAGTGATCTTATTGAATTGGGTTTCCTTTTTTGGCATCTATAAATTACAGGCCTAGTTGAGCAGCAAAGTGTAGGCAATTGTGTTTAACTGAAGCCCGTGATGGGAGGGGCCCAGTTAACACACTAATGATTAGGGTTTGCTAGGTCCCCTCTCTAGCCTATAAAAAGGGTAAGTTATACCTATCGGTCGCTTTATCCCATTGAAAGCTGCTATAACGTAATAGGCTATAGAGAGGAAGATCGGCATTCAAAAATTGATCGTTGATCTATCTTTCTTCCAGAATTGCAATGGCTCAAACATGTACGTTTTAATTCTGCTGCGTGTCTTAATTATGGTATTCTACATTCGTATATTAGATCTGATTGTTCTTGTATAATTAGTGTTTATGCATAAAGAGATTTGTCACAAATATTTCATAAAAGATCAAACTAATAATCGCACATTATGTTATCGAGTATACTAAGTACACACCGAAAGCAAAAGGGACTCAAATAACCATGTACGAATATTTTTAGCGGGGTTGTGACTCCGATGGTTTCTCTACATTGCTTCTGTAAACAATTGTTTGGAATATCATACATTGAAAGTTTGACTAATGAAATTTTCATAGAAGTAAAAATCGAGTCAATTGGACATCGGATGGAAATGAAATGAGTGTTGAAATCGAGTTTTTTTTTGTCAAATTCTAAAAAAAAAAAAGTTTGAGTACCATTAGTTTGTTATTGAAAATTAGAGGAGTACCAATTAACAGGAAATAACAAATTAAAATTCTCAATGGAGTCTCTAGCTCAATAAACATTCCATTTTCTTATTGCTATCTTGGAGAAGAAAATAAATGTTTATTTTCAAGTGAGGTTCAAGAACCATTAAAAAATTAGAATGTCTGGATTAAATCGAGACAGGAAAATAACAATCATAAATCATCAATTTGCCTGAAAAGGATGTTAGTAGATAATAATACATGCTTAATAGAGCTATTTTGGTCAATTAACATAAAAAAAATTAACTAAAGTGGAAATAAAGCTAACTTAAAACCGCTTTTGTCATATCATTGGCAACTCCTTTTTCCATAACATAAAATACTTTTGTTCTTCCATCTCGATATTTGCTGATTTTAAATCTCATTTGGCTTATTATGAGATGCATGATGATTGAAATGAGATAGATTTTATAAGGTTTTACACCATAATGTAGATCGGGTTTCTATGAAATTTGAGAAGCCAAAAGCACTTTCCGTCCACGTTCTAACATCTAGTAGCATACCAAGCCAAATCATTTTACAAATCTCTTAAAAAAGAAGCTAAAACAGGAAAATAATATTATTAAAACTTTACGATTTCACAATTCAACTTTTATCATAATTACACCATAAACTGAAACTTCAACTAATGGGCTTTCGATTGGTGTAAAAATCGAATTGATTGAATATCGGACGAAAGAGAGACATTCGGGTTTCCATGAGCTTGTAAAGATTCAGCCAGCTCTCTATAGATTTCATAATTTTTGCGCGTGTTTCTAATCCCGACCTGGTTGATCTTGCTGCAAAAATGTCCAATGTGGATCACAAAATAAATGGAGTCGCACGCTTGTTGAATTTTACTTGTAGTAACCACATTTTAAAGGAAAGGCTAACCTCCCTCCGGCCGCGATCGTGCAAAACGACGTCTCTCCGATAGATCATCGAATACGTAAAGTCGAAGACGCTGGTCATCCCGGCATGCCTCCGGCAGCAGCCCAATGTGCCACCCTATCTGCAATGGGGCCTGTAGCTGTCGTGATTAAAACACGAATGAAGTCCGAGATGAGGAGGGACGACAGCAGCCATGTTCGCTGTACAATGTTGATTGATTGGTTGGAGTTCGCTATACACTGTTGATTGATTGTTCTCTCCCTCCTCTGTCGAAGAAACACAGAAAACATTTTCTTTTTATACTCTCATATACAAAAAACGGATTAAATCGAGACAGGGAAATAACAATCTTAAATCAGCAATCTGCCTAAAAGATGTTAGTCGATATTAATATATGCTTAATAAAGCTAATTTGGTCAATTAATATAAATAGATATTTTCAGTAAGAGAATGGAAATATATTTATCTTAAAACAAATTCTATCATAGTATTGGCAACTCCTTTTTTTTTCATGCTATAAAATACCTTTGTTCTTTCATCAAGATGTTCACTTCAAATTTGATTTCGCTTCTCGTGATACGCGCGATCATTGAAATGCGTCAGATTTTATGAAGTTTTATACCTGATGGGAACGAATCCTGAATAACATACGCAGCGGAATTACATGAAAAATATACCGAAGATACAATTTGATTCACTGATCGTAAAAGTATATCACGTGACGGACATATCTCGTTTTCATAGATTAAGTATTACCCGTTGCAATCCACGAGAGATTGTTCGTTCGTTTGACGTTGGGAGATTATTGGCAGTTTTCTCTTGTTGTTCTTCTCTCTATTCTTCATGGTAGAAGAAAATGTCGTTCTTTCTCTTGAACGTTAGAATCGACATGAATATTATCACATTTGAAAGAAGTAATTGCCTTTGGCAATTAACTCTTAGATGGGTAATGGGGGTGGGTTAGCCCATCTTGGGTGGCCCACCCATCTATATAACCCAACAATACCTAAATCGAGTTACTATGAAATAAGACATGCCAAACAATTATCGTTCCGGGTTATAATATCTAGCAGCATACCAACCAAAGCATTTTAGAAATCTGTGAGGAAAAAGAGAGACAAAGCTTAGTAATTAAAACATGAAAATAACATTATTCAAAACTTTACCAATTTTCTCAATTCGACTTTTATCATAATTACATCATAAACTGAAACTTGAGTAATGAGGTATCCACAAGAGTAAAAATCGAATTGATTGAATATCCTATGAAAAAGCTACAAATGGTAAAAAATTAAGATGGGTTAATACCATGAAAAACCTCGAACGAGTACATCTGTGGCAAATTTATCAGAAACTATTTTTTTACCACAAAAAATTCAAACTGGTACGCGTGTGACGAATTTATCCTAAATATTTTTTGATCATAAAAACCTCAAACTGGTATATTTGTGACAAATTTACCTCAAACTAATTTTTTTTACCGCAAAAAATCGCAAACTATTATACCTATGAAAAATTTACCCTTTGTTAAATTGGATTAGTACCATAAAAATTCTAAATTGATATATATGTGATAAACAGAAGGTAAAAATCCCAAGCCGGTATATCCGTGAAGTGTCACATACCATCCAACTAAACAGTTTGACGTTAAATTTAACGAAAACTAACGAAGGGTAAATTTTTCACAAATATATGAGTTTGAGATAAATTTATCATACGTGTACCAGTTTGAGGTGAATTATTACAGGTATATCAGTTTGGGATTTTTCGTGGTATTAATCCAAAAATTAATTAGGTTTGTCTCACCGTCAACCAGTTCCTGAATACTTGTACTAATTCTATCAAAATAAAAGCAATTATAGTGTAGAAAAAAAGACATTCGGTTTGCATGAGCTTGTAAAGATTCAGCCAGCCCTTTATATTTTCATAATTTTTGCGCATCGTTTTCAACCTCAACATGCCCAGTTCAAACCTCATGAAGGGTCAAAAACTCACCTCTTCGGAGCTCACAGGGATGGATGACGGCAAGGAGGCGGTGGGAAACGGTAGAGGGGGTCTCCCTCAAGGTTTCTCAAACTCTCTTTCACTCTCAAACTCACTCAACTCACCACACGAGCTCCTCCATTTTCCTTCGTGGCCAGCTTTTTTTGTTTTTTTTTTTAGTTTTTTCGAACACTAGCCCTCTTGACTCTCTCTCTCTAGGGTTTGTTGAACCAAGAGGGGATTTTTGAGAGTTGTGTCCTTATTGGGGGCTAGTTCCTACGTCTTTTATAGGCCTTTGACACTTTAGGATTTTCATTGTACCCCTAGGATTGATCGAATAGCTTAAGACTTGCATGGCAACTATTCTGATTCTGAAAATTGACTCTAATTAAAATGATTTTTTTTATTCAACTCTCTGGATGAATTTTAGAGAATTAGAACGTGTTTGATAACTGCACAAAATTTCTATTCCTAGAACAGAAATGTGTTTAGTAAATGTTCAAATTTTTTTCCCAAAAATAATTTCTCTTTCCAATTTGTGTCATTTAGTCAAATAATTAAGTAGTTACTTTGTGAAATTTCATCCTATACTTTAAATTAAATGACTATTAATTCATATTGATTCTCTTATATAGCATATTGCATATAACATTTTTTCGTGCTATTTCGCCTAATTGCAATGTCATAACGAGTCATTTTAAGTTTAAAAAAGAAGAGATCATGTTGGATTAGTGTGTGATTTCAAATTAGCTCGAGCCTTCCCAGGTCTATATCAAATCGCAACGAGAAAATATCAAATTTGATCTTAGTGATCGGTGACATATATATGTATGCATACAAATTGAGTCGCCACCAGTAGGTAGATTGAAAACATTGTTGAACGGTCAGGAGAAACCATTTGATTATATGCAACTAGAGAAATCTAGGGTTTGGAAACTGGTTACGTTGGTGTTTTCACCATCACCTTTTCGATACCGAAGTTAAGTATTTTCTAAATGTGTTTCATGTAAATTTTCAATTCATTTTTAAATCTATGAGATAAACCAATGCTAAGTATTCACATATGTTATTTTTTTTGTCTTTTTTCTAAATTTTCTAAAACTAGACTAAATCTAAAGTACATAAAACTAGGCAAATCGCAACCAATGAAATCAAGTGTGCGATCAAGGAATCATGGCATTTAATTTCCAAAGTATTTATGATTTTCTTAAAAAAATAAAATCTATGAAATCTGAAGAATCTAGGCCCAATTTATAAAAATTAGGTGAAACTAGCCTAATCTAAGCGTCTTCTATTTCTATGGATTTTCTGAAATTTTTCTGATTTTTTTTTGGAAAATTTTTTGGAATTTTATTTTTATTTTTATTTTAGGTTTTTTTAGGTATTTTGCTTTAAAAATAAGAGTTCATTCTATTTTAGATCAAGAGAAAAGTGATGAGACAACTGAAAGGGAAAAATAAGAGATCTGAGACTTCATTCTGTTTTGTAATTTTAAAAGTGATTTTTTTTTCAAAATAAAATTTTTTTGTTCTTTTTTTTTGCTCCAAAACAATTTTGAGAGTAGAATCAGAATTAGAATCATTTATGTTACCAAACATGATTCTCATTTTTGTTTTGTTTTAGAGAATAGAATCAAAGAACCAGAATGATTGCCATGCAAGTCCTTAAAACCCATCTTACCATCCATGAATGGTCTTGTTTGGCCCATGACCGATGATGTGTCATTTTGACGGCCATGATTTGATGTCTTAATAGATGGCTACGATTAGACCCAAAAATATCCTAAGATTAGGTTAAATTTGATTATGCCTGAAATGCAAAAATGATTTGCCTAAAGTGAAGCTAAAAGTCTCTAGATCAAATGTCACAACATGACTGAAGTATGAAAATGACAAGAAGGAGGCCAAATGATTTTTTGGTTCAATTAGGTCATGATGATTTTGGGGAAAAACTATGATCTTAATCGATTTTTTTAAAATAAAAAGAGTCCAAAATGAAATTCAAATTCAAATTATAATAAAAAATTTTGACTATTTTTTCAGATTTTTTTTGACCACATTTGGCATTTTCCCAATTTTTAGGCTATTTTTAAATGGAAAGGAATTTCAAAAATTTTGAAAAAATATAAAAAAAATATTTTTTGTTCAAAATTGGTTCTTAGGTGTGGCCAATGATTTCAAAGTTGATTTTTGAATTTTATGAGTTTTTATTGATTTTTAAATATTTTTTAAATATTAAAATGACTTAAAATCAGGTGTCAACAAATAATAAACGGAGTTGATGGAAGTCTTAAAGAGCAGAAAAAAAAACAAACAAATCCATTTACACCAATCTAAAGTCAACTATGCATTGTAGGAACATGGATAAAGACTTGCAACCCCTCATGGCATACTCTGAACATAACCAATATACATATCGTCCGGCGATTTGTCGCATCAACCCATGTGTTATCTGCAGCGAACATGTCTTGTTCTGTCCTTGTATCTTGGCCTGTCCTTAACTCTCTGAGGTTGCAGATCAATTCCCCTTTGCCCCTCAGGTGATCTTTGAACAGTCTCTCCATTCGCAAAACAACCCTGCTACAGCAAACAGCAAGACCACACCATAAGTTAATCCCCTTCTATTCTAAGATAACAAGATCAGCTAGAAGCTAATACGCGACTAAGTTCAAACGAAAAAGGTGCATTGGATTCACGAAGCAATTACCATGGTGCATTGGATTACACGGAATCAGATCGGACAACATTCGCTAATTAAGTGATTATTCAACCGCGAGCAGCTAACCTCAAATCTGGAGAGGACAGAGTACTGAAAGCACATGGTAAGCAACTAGTGAATGACCAGATCTTAGAGTACAGTCTGGACACTCTTTATTTCTTCTTCAAAATCCACAGTATCATTCAACAGCTCAAGATGACCATATCTCCCCAAGAAGGTAAATTTGAACCAAAACGGTAAGACCAAATTTATGGGAACAACTCTAAAGTATCCGAATTCATGATGGCTCACGGCCAAGATAGGGAGAAACAAGCGTTTCCAAATAGATAGCAGATTCGAAATTGCCGTCACTCTAGATGGGATAATCTCCGTAAGTATCATCCTCCGGATTGAACAGAGTCATTTGGTTCAAATCAGTCTGGAAAACTATTTTTCCGCTCCCCGTGTATGCTGCCATCAATCAAGACCCTGAACAATTTTGTCCACGATCCTCCTCTCCTCCTGTGGTCATTTGTTATCCATGCCTCGAAGCAGTCATTTAAGATGGTGCCATAGTATATGAAACAGATCGGTCCCGTGAATTCCGAGTCCCTCAAAAACTATGTCTCGATCGACTTCAGGGGCTGCAAGCATCCAGTGGAATCTTCTCTCGGACAGTCATTCCAATGAACTCCTCGCTCGGAGATGGCGAGATGTCTTCCTTGTTGGACTTGTGTCCTTCTCCAAGAACCGGACTTGAGCGAAAATATTGCCACTTGCCATTTTTCAATACCGGCCTCGCCCTGTACTATTTGTAGTCATCAGATCGGGAGTCATATCCGAATCCCATGAATAACCCTCTAGTTGAAAAAGATCTGAACTGAGCAAATTCCTACACTCCTTGATGGTTGGGTTATATGGAAGAAATCCGCTGGGGGCAAATAAACATACCAAGCCATCGCAAGACCCCACGAGGTAGGACTCCCAGCAAGGACCGTCCATCATCAGCTCATGAACCTTTACCACTGCGCGATCATCATCGCCGGCAATGCCGCCATCGAGCGCTTCGTAGTCTGTGGTCTCTAGGGGGCTGGTCTTGAAGATTCTCTGGATAGGAAATCATATCCCCTGCCTTCAGCCTTTGCAGATGCGACTTGGCGTAGCCCGGGCCGGATATTAGAGTCCGCCACCGTTTACAGACGCCTTTGAATGGCATCAACGAATTAGCAGGTAGCCTCAAGAGTATCTCGAGGACCGTATCCTCGGGGAAACTTCGGCAATAGTTTCGGCAAATTGTCTCTTCATTGCGCAGGTTTTGAGTGAAAAGATCAGTTTCATTTGCTTTTCGATCGTTTGCTGAGCAAGGGTTGTATCAGAAAGTGTTCAGTCAAAGTCAGGCAAGAACGATACCAGTCAAGAAGCTTCCTCAGCACAGAACAAGTCGAGGGTGGACAAGATCTTTGCCAAGAAGGACGCAAATGGAAAGGGTAGATATCGGACTAGGGTCACCGGAGCCCCAGAGCTCGGATCTTGGCCACACTCGACGACGGATCGAGGTCGATCAAATCGCCTTTTCGAGGTCCTAGGCCGTCGCCGGGCGGTGGGACAAGGCGGACAGAGAGTGGAAGAAGAGAGGGTGTTTTTTCTAAATCATGCGCGCACAAGAGATTTTACGAAAAATTGATATAAATGATCTTTCAACTTTAATTCAATACTCAATAAGTAATGTGCTCTCTAAATTTTAATTTATTCAATACGATCCATAAACTTCAAGTTAATATAACTATTAAGCCAATGTATAATATATTGTTCAATGTGGTCCTTAAACTTTTAGTATATGTTTAAACTAATTCCTGAAGTATACGAAATATTCAATGTCATCCTGAACCTAAATTAATGAAAGGATAACATTCGACATTCTCATATAACCTACAGACTAGTTTGAAACATTTACCAAAGTTCAAGGATCGCATTGAATAAATTAGAAGTTCGAGAACGATATTGCACATTGAGCTAAAATTATGAACCATATTGAACAAAATAAAAATTTGAGGACCGCATTGCATATTGGGCTAAAGTCCAGAGACCATTTATGTCAAAATCCTGTATTATAAGGCGTGTCACAATAAGCGGCCATGAGTCTAGCCAAGCCAGAATCTCAATTGCCTAATCTTTATAAACAATCTTCGTTAGAATGATCGTGAAAACCTATTTACGAAACTCGGGCATAAGTTGAGCCGACAAGTCTATCGAGCCTTGAGTTTTAACATTTTCGGAATACTAATATAGTTTAGAGAGAAAGTTGCGTCCTTTCAAAAGGCTCAATCCCTTTAGAGAGATCTTTCCTCCCATCTTTGCTGCAGAAGAGCTCCATGAGCACAGTCGAGAGAGGGCTCTCACAATTGACGGGGAGCACGGTTGAGCACTCCGGCTCATTACGAACATCACGGAAGGGTTGAGCACGGTTCAGTCCGATCCAGTCTTCGACGGCCTTTAGTCCGCCGCTCGACCGTCTGTCTCCACTCCATTTTCCAGCCTGCAATGAGACCTACGGCTTAATGCCCTGCACGGTTCACGTGGATCGGCAACTCGTTCCTGATTCTGGTCTGTGGTCACAACATGTCTTCAGCTACAACAGGTTCTCTCTCTCTTTATGTGGACAATTTTTGTAGTGTTGATCTCTGATTATACTTGTAGGTTGAGTTTTGCGGTATACTTGATTTGAAGAAGTGGAAGGAGCTGACTGTATGAGAAATCAGTCTTGAATTTTTGGGCACAATTTTATAGTTGGTAATGACTGATTATAGGGTAGATCATTGTTAACGTACATTTTCCCGAATTCGCGGTTGATTATTCCTAGTCTCCATAGCTAAATCGACTTATTCTCGGTATAAATGGGCATGACTTCATCTTTTTAGAATCAATATCCGTTTTCACATTTTCTTTCTTAAGCTCTATTTGTTTCGCGAAAAATAAATAATTTAAAAAAAAATTCCTAAAACGATGGTTCATATCGCTTGAAATAATCAGTTAAGAAGAGATGTTTTCATTATCGACAAAAATTTATGTCTACATATCTCCGTACATGATGAATGTATTTTCCATTCGTTCATTTTTACGGGGTCATGCAAGCAATCAATATTAAAAAAATATTTTCAAATCAATTATTTTCAGTGAAGCAAATGGAAAAAAATTTCTTGCATTTGGTTCATAGAAAATAAACCAGTAAATTTTTTTCCCATCAATGGAAAAAAAAACACCTTCAAAAGTGGAAAAAAAAAATTCTCTTCACATTCTTTTTTTTCTTTTCTTTTTTTCCTTGTTTCCATCTTCCTCGTCGGCCACAGACGCAGGCTAGCTAACTTGAGCTCGCCTAGCCTCACCAGGATTTGGCAAGATGAGCTCACCTATGGTTGTCGCTAGTCAGTCATAGTGTAGAAGAAGGAAAAAGGATACAAAAGAAAATAAAAAAATACTTAAAATTTTACTAAAACAACGTAGGACGTTCGACATATAGCCGGTGTCCACATTAATAATTTTCAGACAAAGAAGGCACGGAAAATGAAATTAGATTTTCTTTTCAAATACAAAAAATATTTTCCATTTCATCTTTAAAACTCAACCAAATACCGAAAAATATTGTGAAAATGATTTCTTGAAAAATATTTTTTAGAAATGTGGCATTTTTCATGAAATAAACGGAGATATAATTTAGTCTTTTTCTTAAAATTGTAGAGGTGAAAAATGTCACTAACAGTATGCTATTAGTGTGAGAGAGTGGACGTAGACTTACTAAAAGTCGAACCATGTAATCTCTTGTGTATTGTTCTGTACTCTCTATTTGCCTCTATTAACTGTTTAGTAAAAGCATTGCAACGGTTCTGTTATTTTATTCGCTCCTATCAAACTTGAGTTTTTAATTCTGTATTATTTTATCAAGTTTGATTATATACACCTATTCACCCCCTCTAGGTGTTATTGTTAGCAAAACAATAGGATCAAGGCTGATTGGGTTGGCAATGGCCCTAGGTGGCTTTTTTGAGGTCCAAGGCCGTCATAACATTGGGGTTGAGCGGCGAAGGCAAGACGGAGGAGAGAGGGGGAAGAATAGAGAGCGTGCAGGAAAACAAAAAAAAAAAAAGTGCAAAAAAAAAAACAAAATTATTTTCAAAATTAGATAAACATGGATCCAAATTAAAAAAAAAATAAAAAAAAAACCAATTAAAATAAATAAAATACAAAAAGAAGTATTCTGAAATTTTTAAATTTTTTTTCAATAATGTTTTTCTGTCCCCCTTTTAAAAAATTCTACCTCATTTTTTAACCCAATAATTCAAGTGACCTTATTCTTCCCCCTTTTTACCTTTACACCTACACTCAGGTTTGCTTCTTTCCGTCCTAGTTTTTTTTCAATATAAAGACTTCAGCCCCCCCCCCCCGGAGAGCTATGGATCTCATTTTATTTTTCTACCACCCTACCACGGACATAAAGGGTACCCATATGAACCACCCAGAGTAGTTACCCATATTCATTTTAAAAAGCGCCTCATCGAAAAGTATTTTGTTTCTTTTTTTAATTTTTTTTCCTATTTTGTGTTGTTCTTTGTTTCTTTTTTTTTTCTTTTTCTATTTCCTCTACCTCGCCAGCCACCAACGACCTCAGGCGAGGGTCGCTTCTCGCCAGTTGGGGCGAGAGGTCGCCCTCGCTTAGGCTTTAGAGTTAGACCATCACCGAGGCCGTCCATCAAGGCAACCCTCGCCAAATCCAATGAGGGTTAACCTTCGCCTCTGCCTAGGTCGTTTTCCTCGTCGGCGTTGTTGGGCAATGGC
>JAGVVM010010013.1:0-11416 GCA_019149425.1 Psidium friedrichsthalianum | reverse complement strand
TTACTTGGTCACCTTCGCGATGGCCTCGTCCGGCGCGGGAACTGCTCCAGCAATGGCAGCGTCGTGATCTCGGCGCCGGACAGCCGGGTGTGTTTCCGGTGGGGAGAAGCAGCAGGCCGTGGTACGGTCAGTTCCTGGGGAGCTGGCGAGACGGGGATGCGATCGATCTGGCGATCGGGAGCGAAACGACGGAGTCCGACGTCAACGCGACGTGTTGGCCGTCGTTGACTCGATCGTTGCTGAAGAGCATCCCGACTCTCGTCAAAGCCAATGGTACGTAACGGAGGAATTTGTGCGGCAATACCGAGGTATTCTCCATTTCTGGAGGTTTCACCGTTCTTTGTTTTCTTAACAATGCCGATGTTTCCGCAGATAATGAATTGGTAAACGGGGGATTCGAGTTCGGCCCAGATTTCTTGGCGGACTCTACCGAGGGAGTTCTGCTGCAACCGGCGCAGAGCCTGTTCAATCGCCATTGAGACAGTGGTCGATCCTCGGCACTGTCAAGTATATCGACTCCAAACACTACTTTGTTCCTGAAGGAAACGCTGCCGTGGAAATCGTCTCGGGAAATTCATCCGGCATACAAACGGCCGCCCAACTAACGAAGGATTCGTCCTACACATTGGAATTTATGCTCGGGGACGGGAACGACTCCTGCGACGGCGATTTGGAAGTCAGGGCACAAGCGGGATCGGTCCTTCAGAACTACACGATTCAGAGCAAGGGGACGGGTCGGCTCAGAAGTTCTCTTTCAAGTTCAAGGCCGACTCTTCTGATACTGGCACGACGCCGATCAGCTTCGTAAGCTCTGCGAGTAGCCAGACCAAGGATGCACGCTTTGCGGTCCCGTGGTCGACAATGTCGTTTTGCGAGCTTCTCTTGGCCTCAAATTGGCAATCCAGTGGTGGTTTCTGCTATCTCTCTGCTTTACTCGTGGCTCCCGTGATGAATTGAAATGATTTCATTGCGGGCATTTTAATTTTGTTTCTTCGAGAAGTTTTTCAGGGATTTTGTTTTCTCGATTTAATACGTGCCGCGAGAAATTCTCACTCTTTAATGGTTTTTTTCTTTTTTGCCCGGGGGAAGGTAAGGGGGGTGTTTGTCAAACCGTTTAATGGTGAAATTGATCATTTTACCACCTGATGACTACGTTTTTACCACCGTTTGCTTGTATAGGATAAAGTTTTCTCAGCGGGGAAAGAAAAAACCAAGTGGCTGTATACTAAGACAGATATAAAACTGGAGAGACATCAAAGTCGTTTGGTGACATCAAGCTATATTTCTGCGAACAAACGGAGGAACGTTCAGTATTCGACCATAAATCAATTTAACTAAGAAGCGACAATCCATGTTCGACAAAGAAAACAGACAAAAATTATGGCCGACGTCCATAATCAGCATACACCTCAAACACCCGTTGGAAGATTTTGTATAAGCAATACTGGATATGTACATTGTCAACCAAATGTACCACAAGATTTCTTTTAACATATGTTCATTCTTTTAAAATTGTATAATTGTATCCTTTTGCATAATCTGCAGTCTGTACAAGATTTCACGCAGGCTTCTGTGCATTCTACACTAAGTTTTTTCCAGATGACACCCGAAGCTATGGGCGATGTTGAATTCCAAGGCAGCAGAGAGCTTCTCTAGACACCTTCTCTTCTGTCATCTTCTCTCTGCCACAATTCAATTAATAAAACTTATTTCCCAGATAATATGGATAAATACAAAGATCCTGAGAATCCTTTACAGTCTTTGATTGAGTGTTGTTATGAGAGCTTTTTAGAATGATAGCAAACAACGTCAGGTAAACAGATGTTATTGTGAGTTTGCCATTGAGAAGGCCATTTTACAAATTCTTGAGCAGATTTTTTAATTCCTACTGGAGCGAAACAGCAGAAAACATGGCATATGCCACATACTGAAAATAAAAGCCATGACTATAGCTTTTGTAGCAAGTGAAAACATCTCGCTATTCCATTCGGAATGGTAAATGGAAATTGCAGAGAACCTACAAGCCTAATGAAACTCTGGAAACTGGAGATAGGAGATGATTTTGTAAGGGGGAAAAACAAGAAATTATGCATGTAGAAGGTTCAGAATATAAGGAGTGAAGTTATGAGCTAACCTGCTTAAGCTACTTCCGATAAATTTTCCGTATCACCGGAGACTTCTATAGTTTCTGCAATGAATTAACCTGCGCAGCACGTCTCAGAAGGATTTGGTAATCCTGACTTCTGGACCATTCATCAATCTCGCGGGCACGTAGAACCGGCAGAGGATGTGAAAGTTGCCTTGTTTGAGCATTTCTGGACAAAACGGCTAGACCATATATCACAAGTTCTTAACACGTCAATGGGAAAAAATTAGCCCACACCATTGCTCACCTTATATACCACCCCACAGGGCTTGAAGATGCTTTATCATAAGAACGAGCTTGCTCTAAAAAGGCATCCACGTTTAATTGATCAGCCAAAGATGGGATTCCACCGGCTAGTTTCATCAGAACAGAAATGACAACCTCTTGTACAAACATCAATTAGTGTCATTAAAATTCATCCTTTTACAGGTTATCCATGATACGTAAGCTCTGAGAAATTGACCTGTACCTTGGGGTCTTGGGCAACGAGAAGTGCAGCACGATCACAAGTTAGCTCTGCTGCTCGAAGCCATCTAAATAACTGTTCTTCTAGCCTTTGAGCTATTAATCCACCAAGTCCTGCCAAAATAATTTATGAGGATGCTTGAATGGTCAGCCAGGAATCATGTCAAGTATTGCAACACAGATTGCAGTGTCTTTAGAATTATTAGAGCTCTAACTTTCCAGAAGATGGATGAACATAGAATTGCTGTAAGATGAATTTTACACAGCATTATAAGGACGGTCCTTTCTTTATTTTCCTATCTGCGTATAGTGAAGAATCAGCATGACATATTATGCAAACTAAGCGCCACAAGCTATTAAGTAATTCTAGCCAGTTCCTGAGGTTACCAAATATACATTGCTTAGCCATCAAACATTTTGATAGCTTCTATACAACTGATCAGCATTTTGAAGAAAATGTTGACATCCTTTTGGTATCGTATGTAAAGTTCATTTGGATTAAGGCAATCAAGTAACAGAAATGCTCAAATTTCCAAACTAAATGATGAAATACCAAACACCTACCAGGTAAAGAATAGGCTCCAAGGGTGAGAATATTCGCAAATGTGAGCCATACACCATGGTCGCATTTCAGATGACCCAACTCATGAGCCAAAACGGCCTATTCTTACAATAAATGGTGCCAGTTAATAAAATGCCATCAACTGAAACTAAGCATGCTTAAACAACCAAAAAAAAAAAAAGGAGTAAAACCCTTGCTGAAATTTATGATAACTACCATATCTACATCTTTTCAAATGCATCATCAGTGTCAGCAGAAAGGACACCATACAATTATAATGTTGCTGATTTCGAAGAAAACAAAGCACTACTGTGAACAATCCATTGTCTGCCAACAGAAAGCACTGAACCTAGTTACATAAAAACATTAAGCAAGAATGTAAATCCCAGTTGAGACAAGCAGATACCTGCAACTCTTTTCGTGTTAGAAGCTCCACAAGGCTGGTATGAACAACAACAAATGGCTTTTTCCCACCGATCGCTAAAGTATATGCATTTGGTACAGGACTTTGACGTACATAGAGATCTGGAGCTTCAATATTCAGTATATGCGCAGCCTCAATCATCAATTGATGGAGATCAGAAAGCTGTAACATGGAAAATTGAATAGTAGGATCAAGTCTTACCACTATATTCCCCAAGAGATATAACATTCATTTGTATTCAACTAACCACCAGAGGGAGGATACTAGTAAACAGTAAAGAAACTTTTGACCAATAAAAAATTCTGTAAACGTATGTGCAAATTGCATTTACTTAACCCCTTGCAAGTTGAATCATGAGGGCACTTAGGAGCATCCAGAAAAGGAACGGCTGAAACGTGGGAGCACTTGACATAACAACCTATTGCTAACACTAATTCACGGAAAAGATATTGTCAATTGGGTGCTTTTGCCACATAGGAGTGAGTACGACTGTGGAATACTAGAAATTTCATCCAAATATACACTACTTCTCTGTGACTGAAGTGCCTAATTCAAGAGCTCAAGATCCTTCGTTGAGATAAAACTACATGAACGACACAGAGTGGTCCAAAGGAAAAAATTTGATGATTATTGAAATCGGACAAGCCAAAGGTCAACAACAGTAGGCCAGACAGAAAAGCTACAAGATCATTTAGGTGATGTGAATCGTTAAAATTCTTCTGTTCAGACCCATCATATATTGGCTGGGACTAAAGTTGCAAAGGGTAGAAAAAATATAAGTTCATTTCATAGGTAGATTTAAAAGGAGTTAAGCTAAGCCAAACAATTAAAACAACAGAAATGATATGACCTGATTCTTGGAAACAAGAACCGATGTCCCAATATTCTCAAGAAGCATAACTTGCTCTGTTACAGTTCCTGCAATCGCAGAGTCAAGGAAAGTTTCTTATGGAGACAAATTGAAGGCATGTTCGGCACAAAATCAACCAACATAGTAGAGCGTGGAATAGAAGTATAGTATTCGAATGAAAAACAGGACCTACCCAGAAAATAACATGAACTACCAATGTAAAACCAACTAAGGTGACGACACTTGGTCTAGCTAATGTATATGAAGATGCAACTCACCTAGTAGAGCCTTCCCAATATCGTTTAGTCCTGGAATTGCCCTCAATATCAGTGTATTCTGCATATAAAGTTGTTACGGAAGAAGGATTCAGGTGTTGCCACAAGTACTCTTGAAACTGATACTCTATGACAAGTCTAATTTGGCATTGGTTTCTCAGGTAGCAATTCCCTCCATTTGCCATTTCCTTGATGGTTAATTATGTTTCCTATATACGACAACATGAGGAGAAAAACCACATAATGAAGGAGAACTAGCAGTCACTACAAAGAAAGTGAATTCACGGACTATTTCATTTTTATGCAAACAAGAATCTTCCTCTTCCTGTCACAACAGACAAGAATCCTCGCTTTTTCAACTCAATTTCCGTTTCATCTCAGCGTAACCAAAGTTGATTGGGCAAATGATATCCCCATGGCGATCCTCTACGAGGAAAGCTCAAAACTCTCTAACAACTTTTGCAGCCGAGCACATGAGAGCTCCCAACACACCTGCTTATCAAGAGGGTGCCTGAAATCGTCAGCGTCGAGATCGCGGAACACGATCCCGGCGGCTCTGCAAACAGAAGACCTAAGCCCACGCCTCCTCCCGACGGGACCCGACCGGATCGAGACCGAACCCAACCGGAAGACGCTCGGATTCCGGAAGCCGGAGCTCCGGGAGCGGGGCCTCTGAGGCGGAGCGAGGAAGGAGAGAGTGGCCGAGGCCATGGAGGAAAGGGGGGCGGCGATGCGGTGGAGGAAGGTGTTTCGGAGAGCGGGGAGGTCAGTGGCGGAGACGGCCTTCGTGCTTCTGCGACGGCTTCATCGATGCTTTGTGAGTGAGTGGTCGCTGATATTTTCGCTTCATCGCGAGTTCGGATTTGACAAGATTCTGGTCCTTGTTTCGAGGTGTTTGCACGTTTGCGGCCACAGGCCGTACTTATGGCGCCCGATTGGCGCCATTTCGCTTTCCATGGTTGACTTTCAAGCGCACAGGCATTTTTCCCCCGAGACCCGGCCCGCCCGAAACGGGGCGGGCTTTGGGAAAATTTATTGGGCCCGCCCACAATTTCTTGATTTCCTCGTAACTACGTCGTTTCTGGCGCGTCCGAGTGTCGCACCGCCCCCGAGCTTCCCCTTCGTCCTCTCCTCCTCCTCCTCGAGTGAAGAAGACTACCTTGTCGTTCGAATCGGTGCCGGCGAATTGCGTTGTCTGCCTGCTCCAAGTACAAAGATGTTGGTTCTGACGAGATTTTGGTTATTTCAGTTTAAAGCATTCTTGACACGAAATGTGTCTGATCTCTTCTTCCGATTAATCTCTCTCTCTCTCTCTGCTGCTTTAAAAATTAGGAGGCATTCGGTGAATCGCCCCCCAACGCCAGATGCAGCAGAGGATCAGGAAAAAGAGCCTACCCTCCAAGAGATTATCAACATCAAGGTCTGTTTCTTCACTCAATTAACAAACTTTTGCATCCTCGATGCGGAAATTGATGGTAACTATCTGGGGCTGCTTGGTTTCATGGGCTCAATTTGTGAAGTTGATTGTTTTTCCTCGCGGTTCTTTAGTAGCTAGACTGGCGCAGGATTAAGGATTTTGAGTTGGGTCAGTTCACGCATCTCCAGTATAGTGTGTTGCTTTAATTTGACTCTCTACATCGAACTTGCTCGTTGAGGTTAACTGCAGCTCTTTTCGTATTGTTCCTTTTTGTATGTCGTTAGCTTCGAATTCTTTACCTTGTTTCGACTGAGAAACGCGTACGTCTTGTGGCAGCTGATAGAAAGTGGAGAGAAGGAACGGCTGATGGAGCTGTTGAGGGAAAGGCTTACCGAGTGCGGTTGGAAGGATGAAATGAAAGCGCTTTGCAGGTTTGTCCGGTTAAGCCAATTATACTCTCTCGGAGTTGCCCCTGTCTTGCGTAATTAGTTTAGCTGTCGGATCTCACGGAATCGTACCTCAAGTCCCAAAAACTGAGATGGCCGCATGTAATGCTTGTGTTGTCGCCGCCCGTTGGAAGTGAGAGTGCCCAAATGACTCTTATGAGTTGAGTTGCTTGCCTGTTGATAATGCTTTACATGCAAACTAAGTTCTTATTGAATGAAGTGTCTGAAGGATAGACACAGCCGTGGATTTATGACCTCTTGGCTAAAAAAAAGTCATTCGGGCAAGTAGATAGATATTGATAGGGACCCTAAGGATTGAAAGTAGCAATACATTGGGTGCACTGCTGCTTCACTCATCAGTCGTCTTATGTTCTCTTGCACTAACTTATTTCTCTGTTACTAAAATCTTCAATTGGTTCAGTTAAATATCTATCTGAGTGCTATATTTTTATCTGTCAGATTTGTTGTCATAAGTAATAGTTTGGGGTAATACCATGACAAGCTTTTTTTTTCTTTTAACAGGGCTTTTATAAAGAAGAAAGGTAGAAACAATGTCACTGTGGATGATCTAGTACATGTCATTACCCCTAAGGGAAGAGGTAAGTGTATCTTTTCTCTACTTTCTTGGTTCTTATTATAGTGGCCCTGGAGAAAACATGACACGACTTTGAATTTCTACTACTGTTTGAACTCTGAGGTTTTGTTATATTTATTGTTTGCCTTGTCACTGCAAAAACATTCCTGCTGTACATAAATTTGCCTAGTGATGGACATTGGCCTTAGCATACTGGTCTTGAGTGTATTCTCGTGCTAGATTAGTGCCACGGCAGTGGAGGCACTGTGCTTTTCTAGGTGGTAGGCTTGGTTTATTCCTGCAATGTCGAATGATGTTGGTGCCTGTGAGGAAAAACGTAGCCTTTTTCAACCGGGTGAAATTTATGTCTGAATTTTGGTTCTTTGGATGAGGTTCATACAGCTGCCGAAAGATATTAGTCAGCTAATTTTGTATAGGAACCGCCAGTTCATATGAGGACCATTCTTTGCTGTTGAACTTCTTTTGGATTTCATCTGAGCAATGTTTGGTATTTGCACGTATAATGCAGCCTCTGTACCCGATTCTGTGAAGGCCGAACTGCTGCAAAAGAATTCGGACATTCCTCAACTCAGCCGCTTTGTAATGCACCCAGCATGTCACACTGTCCGAGGGAGAACTCCGACTCAATTCGAAGCATCGAGTTGTTGAAGGGGCAGGATTGGCAATCTCTGCAGATCAGAAGCATGGGGCAGTGAGGGCTGGAGCATTTCTTTCGACGGACGGAACAACTTGCTGTCTCGAATATCCTGGTATTTGTAGGTTTCAAATGACAGAGAAAGCAATGTGTGTTTTTGTATAATGTCAACGAGTCCTAGAAGTCAAGTCACTATATATATAGGAGGAAAAAAAAAATGGAGACGTTGTGACTGAGCTCGGATTTCGTGTGTGACGAAATTTTATTGGGACGAGTTGGCCACGCGCATTGTGCGAACCGTCTTCTTTCTGTTATCCGCCTTCGGCGAAAAACCTTGCGATAAAAGAGGTAAAGAAGCGAATCGAGTGCAGTTCACCGGTTTCATCTAACCTTCAAGGAGGCGCAGGCGTTGTGCCGGTTGAGGGAATCTTGAAAGAGAAGTTCCACGGTCCGTTGGCTGTGTGCATCCGGAGCCGGATGTGGCAGAGTATTTCATCTCTCGGAGGGTAAATTTCGTGGGATTTGCAGCAGGTCATCAAACTTTAGTTTCAATCATTAATCCGTCAAATTTTTTATTTCTTATCTCTCGCAATCGATTTACTTTGATCGAAAATTTTATCGATTTTTTGGTGAATTTTCAAAGTGGCAGAAACGCAATCAATAATTTGGATGTCGCATCATCGTCGCATGGGTAGGTTTGTTAGCAACTTGTTAGCAATTGTAAAAATTTCGAAGTTCCCGTACATTGGTTGATGGAAATTGGTGACTTTCTCCTTGCAAATTTCATTCAATTTTAGGCTCTGTGACTTTAGAAAAAATAAGTGATTTGAAAAATATTTCTAAAAAATGATAGCATATATCTCTCACAAAGCCTTAGTTGCTTCGCGGGCTTCTAATATTTGCTCTGTGTACTTGCACCACACGTATGCTTAGGGTGGGTCCTTCTATTTTTGTCTAAAATCCAAAATGCCCCACTGATATTTTCTTTTTATTCGAGATCGTCTCTTACTCTTTAAAAATTCCACAATAGTATTCGTTAAATATCTTGTTTTGCCGTCAATTTTTGTTGATATGAATTGTCATTTTACCGAATATTTTTGTTTTGCCTATCAATTTTTTTGTTGGATGAATCGTCGGATTACTCATTGGAGGTTGGAAATGCACGGGTAATGCTATGATTCGTTCGAATCTCATGTGAGTCGGATTTGTAGCCGTCAATCAACATAAAAATATCACAAGATAAATGACAATAAAAATTTGTTGCCAAGGAAGTGCAGCTGATTGGCGACAAACGTTTTCGTTATTGTCGCCCATGCCTGCTCGATCTTAAATTTGCGACCGCCATAGATCTTTGAGCTTGTGCTAGCCGCCTTTGCTTGCTTTAGCTAAAACTTATTGCTGCCGTTGCTTCTAGATTAGTTGTATTTTCAAATTTTCAAAGTTAATCCTTTAGACTTTAGCAAATTTTAATTATTTTCATTTCACAGAAAAAATAGGGTGGGCCCCGATTTTCTTAGGAAATTCCTGATTTTGGAGACGTGTGGCAACGAGCACGACCGAAAACGCTCAACCGCCCGGCGACTCCGCGTGCACGACACCGAACCCGAGTCCGGGTAGCGTCGCGGCCGATCGTCACGAGCCTCGGCCCACGCAGGGCCCAGACCACGTCCATCTTTTTTCCCGAAAGACAAGGAAAATTTAAAAAAAAGAATTGCGAAATTACGAAAATGCACATGGTTCTACAGAACCACCTCGCGGTGCGTCTTTTCTAAACAGTGCGGTCTTCCTCAGTCTCCTTGCTCCGTTAGGGCTCATAAGCAATACTTTGCCCAAAAAAGTCCAGCCTCTCTCGCCCATTTCGTCCTTCCCGCTGCCTGAACCCCGAGCGAGAGAGAGTGGGAAGCGAGTTTTGATCTCGCCATTGATATGCAAAGTGACTTCGATCGCATCCTCTCTGTTCGAGCACGCTCGCAAGACCGCCGAGGTACTTACGATACAAGAAACCCCTTTCCGATGCCGATGTCAGTAATTCATATGATTCGCTTTCGATCTGTATCTGGGTTCACCCTGAGTTGTCGTTTTCTTCGTCGTCGTCGTCGTTCTTCTTCTTTTTTCTCCCCTGTCGGTCGACTCACTCAGTTGATTGCTCGTGGCTTTTAGTAGGTTCGATGCTTTCGTGCGGCTTAATGATTTAGTTCTGGAAAGATGCTTCACCGTGGGAATTGGATTTGAGATTCCAGTTTGTTCTTCCTGCGTGTTTTAATAATGTTTTTCGGGGGTGAAAGTTGGATGCTTTTTATGGTGCCCTGGTTGTGCAGAACTTGACTAGGTGGGCGAGGAGCCTTGCTGGAGTTGTTCTCAGTTTCAGAGGAGTGCCGGATTCCAAAAAAATGATTCAAGGTGGTCTTTTCTTTTCTTTTCTTTTCTTTTTTCAATTTTTGAGTGTTGCCCCCAATCGTCTGCTGTTAATTCTGAAGGGAAATTAGCTTTCTTGTTTTTTTTTTTTTTCTCCCTTGCCTCTGATGAGTATAGTCCCATTTCATGGATTGACCAAAGTATGTTGTTTTGAAAATCTCATACTTGTAGTTGTCATTCTTTTTACGCAAGCTCGTTTTAACTAGGATTGTCAGTTTGTTCGGCGCGATTACACAAATTTGCGTCACAAATGATATGAAGTTCTAAGACGACATAAATGACCACAATTCATAGTTTGAACTTAAAATGTGAACAAGAGCTGGTAAGGTCTATTCATTATGAAAACTTCAAGGTCTGCTTTGCATCCTTCACAATGAAGATTTTTGTTTTGGATTATGTTCAAGGAATTTTCAAGGCATTAATTGAAGCTATTCCTCGATGAAAAAGAAAGTCTGCGATGATTGGGTTTTTCCTCAATATCTGAGACAGTGATATTAGCCTGTTGTCACGCAACCATATTGCCAATCCCTGAGTAGACTTTAAACTTATTCTGTTTTTTGTAGTTAATTTCTGCGCGGTGTGTTTGTTATTTGGAAATGAATGGTCGTCTTTGGATTATTCGCTGATATTCTGATCATTCGAGCTATGGAAAATTGAGGAGGCACTCCAAGGTGAACTCCACCCGGCATGTACTCTTGGTGTCTGGGAATGCTCACCACTCCCATGCATTTTTAACTCAAGACCAAGAGAGGCTAAGGCTTATGTGCAGTAAGGCAACTCGCTATTTGAGCAAGCTTGTCGCTGAGGTAAATTTGAATTGAAGCCTTCGACAAAGTCTATGCCTGTTGTTCCAGTTGCAGATGTAGAATATGACTATGCTGTTACCACGCTTTTCAGGATCCGGCAATGAGTTGTATGCTAGTCTCTGGAAGTGGCTGCTAAGGTACTGTGAACAAGTTCTTTGGTGTGGTTCAATTTAATCTTGGGAAGCTTTGATAACATGAGCATGTGCACGCAAGGTGCTGGTGGCTATGGATTTGCAAGCATAGTCCTGCAAGCAGTTATAGGCCCGTTGGGGATTTATGGAAATCCGCCTTACTTTTTCTGTGATCTCACTCCGGTTGGGGGAAGGACTATCTTTTGTTTGTTGTGTCAAAGGATTTCTTCAATTAAAGGAGGTGGTTGTG
>JAGVVM010010011.1:0-12822 GCA_019149425.1 Psidium friedrichsthalianum | reverse complement strand
GAAAGAGTTAGAAACCCACACTTCATTCAGAGTAACGCATTGGAAGCACAATGAGAACGCATTTCCCATTTTCCAATTTGTTCAGCTTATTTTGTCAACCACGCTGTGAAAATTGGAGCGCACCTTTTCCGTTAAAAAAGGGTGGCAACGCGCACCGTGGGATGCGGGGGGACACTTGGCATAGAGAATGTGGAGAGATTTGTCCAGGCGATTGAAGAGAGGGTGGAGTCGGTGTCGGCAGGGGAGGACGAAAGTGACATCTCCCTCTATCTTCATTTATGTTCCTCTGAAGGGTCCACTTCGAAGTGGGGACAGCCTTAGAAGGGTCTTCTCCTATATGATCTCAATACTAGACATATTTAATTAAATTTAGCAATTTAGATCGCACCTTCACATTATATCATATAAATTTTCACATGTTAAGAAAGTGTCTCCCGTATTATACTTATAAGTGACCAAAAATATATTTATATCGATAAATTTTACATTGATTTTTTTTCGTAATGTGTAATAAATATTTTAAAAATTAAATCCTTTTCAATGAAGTATACATAACCATTGCACTTGAGAAGTCATTAACAATACTTCATATGTTTACATAGGGCAACATCACTAGCATCATTCGAATGAGGCTGTCTCGTCCAAGTCCAACCGGATTTTCATCCCTCTCAAAGCACGGATCAAATTGGACCCATTTGAGACATGGCACAACCCTTAGCACACATGATGAAAACATAACATTAATGTCAAAGTGAAATTAGCAATTTCCACGACCAAATTGACAAATTTTCACGGGCTGTGAATACAATTAAGAGTAGACTTTTAGGTCAAGATAAGGTGGAATCAACCACCAAACCCGGCTATCTTATTCTACACTTTGTCTTTTAATTTGGCAGACGAGGACATGAAGCTTCCGCTCACAATCCTAGCGAAGCCTCCATGTAAACGCAAGGATAGAAAGTTAAAACGTGTGGCACGCTCCATCATTTGGTCTAGAAAGTGAAACCGTGTGACACGTCTCCATCATTTGGTCTAGCTAGAAGCCCGCTCAAGACTCCCCCACAACCATCCTCCTTCTAGAAAATCAAATAATTGTTTTATTCCAATCGTATTGAAACAATTTCTTCTCTCCAACCGCTATACTCACCATATTAAACAAAAATCCAATAGAACACCACACTAAACAAGCCAATTTTATACGTAGTTGACACGTGCTTATTTTCGTACAAGATAATTAATGAGTAGAATAAATGACAGGATAGAACAATCGGAATGATAGGCATGAGAAATCGAGTGGGAGTGTCCAGTTTTAAAACGATTGACTTGTCTTTTGAGATCATATTAAACTTATCTTTGTTCCGAGAAATATATAATCTAGCTATTGATGCGCCCGATAATTTATTATCACAAGTTACTACACAAAATATGCGGCATCATACATTCTGGGTCGGCAATTGATAAAAGTATGAGACCAAGAAAAAGTGTTGCCTTCCATTTGATTGTCCAGCAATTATGTACTACATTGTCTAGCAAAGCATAGTTCGCTATATCTTTCCTGAAAAACAAGTCATGCACTGCAATATAAAGGAAATTTTATATAAGCGGTGTTCATTCATTCATGATTGGATGATTATAGCTACTAACTCTTTCAATCAATGATGTATGCCACTGCTTAAACAGAGTTTCTTTTATAGCGATTGTGTGTGTTATAATTATTCTTTTATTTTCTCCTGTATAACTTTCATTATCTTGTGCAATTGTGTTTCTTCACAACAAATATATTTAATTACTGTGAATATTCATTTGACAAATAAAATCGTCCCAGCATCAAGACTCCATCTAAGCGTTAGAGCTCCATATGCACAATATGATGTTCCATTTCAAATGCTGTTGATTTGAGCGAAACGGTCATCGTTAGCTTGCTGCAATATAGTGACAGTATAACCAGTTATAAACAATGTTACCATAAGAGTTCCATGCTAAAAAATCTATGGCCTTAGAATCAACAGGCTTTCGACAAAAAAAAAAAAATCAACAGGATAGATTTGCCTTTTTTTTTAAAAAAAATCCGTGACCAATGATCTCTCAATTGCAATGTCAATAGAGAATTTATTTTTCCTAAGCACTTCCAAGAGTACTTATTAAATAACCAAGGCTTCATTTGTTTTGGGAAAATAAATAATCAGGAGAATATTTTTACTTCATCTACGGAACGGGTTTATTAGGATACGCTTGTAGTGGCTTTATTTTAACTTTTTCCCAAATTTCTAGTTGCCCGCGATTAGGGAAGGTAAAATTATTTGCTTTTTAGAAGCTAAAAATAGAAGAAAAAAGTCGTGCGTGGATGCGTCCATCTCCACACGCGTCGATCTTTTATGAGCCGCTCAAGCAGGAGACCAAGTCTATTTCGAATTTATTCTGCTTTTCAATGGTGAAACACTCGTCAACGTCGATAGAGACTTAGAAACGATAAATGCACAGGCAACCATCAATGAATGGATAGAGGATAGTGCAAAGTGTCTTAGTTTCCACAGCCACGCAACTCAAATATTGTCCTAAAAAAATCCCACCGTACTATTATTCCATCCACCGCCAATGGCTTCTAAACACGACATATATGATGACCGGACAACTTTTTTCATTGTTCGTATTCAACAAATACGATATCACCAATTGCATACAAACTATTGTGGGTTAGTCGGATTTAACTGATTTGTAGGGCTACAGACTTTGCACCTATCTGAAAAATGATTGATCGAGATAGTTCTCCTTATCAAAATAATTTGGTCTAAACTTTCGTCTTCATCAAACTTATTTTGTTAAAATCCTCGTTTAATTAGTTGAGTGATTAAGCAGGAAATTAGATACATAAATTCTATCTCGGCATCTCATGTTTAGAATAAGCCCATTAGTTATCTTATTATGGATGCAGCTTAACTAGATGCATCGGAACCGAGAATTTGCTTCCACCCATGACTTTATTTAAGTCTAATAGTCTGAGCATTTGATATTACCAAGAGCAAATTAAGCTAATGACTTATTTTGGACGACGTGTCATGGTCTTCGAGACTTTGATAAAAAAAATAAAATAAAAGAACCATTATCCTTTTGATCTGAGAAGATTTAGGATTATAACGATCCACTCTATTATAGACCTAGTGAAGTAGTATAACTAAATTAACATCGACCCTACGTGACAAGAGCTCATTGACATAGAAATAGAATTGGGGAAGTCGTCATCATCATCTTCTTCTTTTGTTCTCTTTCGATGCCCCTTCACGTCGTGGAGAAGGTTCCTCCTACGGTGCGGATCCACATTCCGCGGAGCATCCCCCTATCCAACTTTTCTTTGCTTTTACTTTGGCATTTCGTCTTGCTCTTGGAAGGACTCAACGACTGTGGAGTACAAATAAATTAACATCGACCCCACGTGACAAGAGCACATTGACATAGAAATACTAATTGGGGAAGTCGCCATCATCATCGTCTTCTTCTTTTTTCTTTTGGATGCCCCTTCAGTCATGGAGAAAGGTCCTCCTATGTACGGATCCACATTCCACTGAGCATCCACTATTCATCTTTTTCCGTTAGATGAGGTCTGTCTTATATGGGGCCCACATAAATCAACGTGGGAGATCGACCAGACTCGGTCCATCGATCCAATGCAATTGCAGCCATGGATCATGTGGGGCTCCCTTGCGATCTTCAATATTTTAGGCCTAATTCCCTAAAATATTCTCAAATTTACGTGTCCACTCTCAAATTTACTCCGAACATTTTTGTCTCGAAAAAAAAAATCCCAACTTTCAATGTAGTCCCAAATCTGCCCAAAACTATTTTTTTTTTGTTTTGAAAAATACCTTAAACTTTAGGCTCAATCCCAAGTCTACCTTTAACATTTTTTAAGAGAAAATTCATCAATTTTAATCTAATCTCAAATATACCCCTGTTAGTCCGATGTTCAAAATCGCCGTTAGTCATCCTTAACTTAATATCTGAGAATGTTTCATTTTGGAGAATTTCAATAATTTTTATTGGGGTGAATTCTTATCCACGTGGAAATGTCACGTTGTTTGACATATCGCTTCATTACTTTATCGATGTGGATTTTTTTATCAACGCGAAAATGCCACATCAAGTTAAAATTAGATCGCGGGATAACTTTGAGAATAAATTGAAAATTTTCAATTTTTCGGATAAATTTAAGCAAATTTGGGATCGGACATATAAAGTTGAGGGTTTATTTAAGGAAATTAAGCCGTTTGTTTCGAAAGAGTTAGAAACCATCGCTTCATTCAGAGTAAATGCATTGGAAGTCCGAAAAGGACCACGCTGTGAAAATTGGACCGCACCTTTCCATCCAATAAAATAAAAAAAAAAAAAGATGAAAACGACGGCCCACGAATCGAAACGGCGCGTCGAAAGATCGTCGGTGGTCGAAGACGGGGAGGGAGGGGGTCAAAGACGTGGAGAGATTTGTTTCAGGCGATTGAAGAGGGCGGAGTGGGGGTCGGCAGGGGAGGACGAAAGCCGACATCTCCCTCTCTTCATTTATGTTCCTCCGAAGGGTCCACTTCTCAGGCCCACTCCAGATAATTTCGAAGCGGGGTTCCCTCCATTCACTCGCCCCCTAATTCATTCCTTCGTGGTGTTGTCACGGGTCTTGCATAGGAAAATAGAAAACGATAGAAAAGACTTCTTTTGTCACCAGAAAGGAACGAGGGAGATGAAATTATGACAGGAGACAGCGAGACGGGGTTGGGTCCATCACTATCCCCAATTAAAGTAAAAAAAAAAAATTGAAATACAAAAGAAATAGAAATGAAACCCATCATCGCTACCCCCGAATTAGTACAAAACGAACTTTGGTAAGAAGGCAGCGTGATCTTTATTGCGAGAGAGAGAGAGAGAAGAGGCTGGGGAGGGCCTTTACTGAATATCTTACGAGATTTCTATGTCGTGTCGGGTCGGGCTCTGGTTCGTCCTCGTTAGGGAAAATAATTGCTGTACTTCTTCGACAGCTGTGTATCCGTACGTTGATTCCAAAAGCAATTTCAGCATCTGCCCTGTCGCTCTCCAGAATTCTGCATCGCAATTATACATGTCGTGAGACTTCAAAAATATCTTACAAGATATTATAAGTGTCGGGTCGCGAAGTGGTTCGGACTCGATAGGAAAATATGGAATTCCACTCTTCAATAAACGGGCAAGGCTTCGAAAGAGCACTAATGGCGGGGTCAATAGGTCTGCAATATATATAATCTTTCGCTTGAAAATAAGAGTTATAATAAAGAGGCTGTGGAAGTTGATTATAATGAAATCAACTGTTGAATTATAACCTTAATTTAAGAGTGAATCGTGATAAATATTATATTTCGATTTCTCTTCTTCACTTATGCTTTTTATTTTGATGTGCCGTCTAATCTCAATATATAATGAGTGGACATTGGGGGCATACTTGTTGTGGTTGATGGGACTACGACTTTGGAAATATTTTCTCATTTTTTTTCTAGAGATATATTCATCGAAAGTCCTAACCTTGTTTGCCAAACTCCAATGAGTTTTGACTGTTGATTGATGTCGATCCCACATGGTGTCCCGTGAATCAACGTTGGAGATTCATTGGGCTCATACACATGCGAAGCATGCTTTCAATGTTTTCTTGGGTGCGGATAAGGCCAAGTGGATTCGAACCTAGCATGAAAGCGAAGAGACCTCTTGACAAATTAGGTACATTTTTGAGGTTAACTTTTGCCGTGCAACGCATGTTACCTTTGTTTGGTCCCGATAGATGGGCATAATGGATTTGGATTTGACATCTTAAGCGACTATTCAAAAGGGGATTCAGTGATCATAATAATTTGATATTTTAGTCGGATCATTCTCTTTTAGAATTTCGAATTTTTGACTGGGTCATTAAACGTTAAATTTGGATAAGACGAATTCTGTCATATCGTCTCACGTTCAAATTAATCTGGCTAGCGACTCATGCATGGAGCTTTACTATATGCATGTGTGTGCATTGCTGATTTTTTTTTAAATTAAGTCTTCTCAAAAAAGAAAGAAGCTAATACGTTTTTGGAGTGTGTGTTAAGGTTTTCGAGATTTGAAGCAAGTCAATTAGCCTTTTAATTTAGGAAGATTTCAATCAACATCAAAACACAGCAATTGTTCTATTCACACTGTTCGAAGGGTCTTCTTCTATAAGTGATCATAATTACTATGCACACTTGACTAATAATTTAGAGATTTAAAACTCTACTTTTAATTGATTTGTAGATGTAAATTGAGCCTGACATCATTTTCAGTGTTATTAGAAAAACTCTTACCAAAATATTCAAATCAAAAGTATTTTTTGTAGTTTACCTTTGCATAATGCATTTTTGTCCGATCTAGCAAAGGGCGGCCCTCGGCTAAGGCCAGCGAAGTGAAGAAAGGGAGAAACAAAAATTGAAAAATTATATAAAAAAATTGAAATTTTTTCGAAATATTAATATATTTTATGTAATATGAACGTCCACGGCAGCGATTTTTTAGGAATGATCGAGGACACATTTCGTACATTTTATCTTCGACCAAAAAAGAAAAGCCTCTAGTATGTCGTCTTGTTCTTCGGAAGACTTCGAGACGACTTTGAAGTCTTCATGTCGCCATCAATCACCAAGTTCACCAGATGTTGGGCCCAGTGGTTTTTGTGCGGATCCTAGCCACACTTGCCCGAGCCGAGTGCACAAATGTCGACCGTTAGATGAGGTCTGTCTTATATGGGGCCCACATAAGTCAACGTGGGAGGTCGAGTAGACTCGGTCCATCGATCCAATGCAATCGCAGCCGTGGATCATGCGGGACTCCCTTGCGATCTACAAAATCGATGGCTATGACGAATTTGGTCCGGTGGTCTCATGTGCGTGAAAAAAAATAAAATACTGGTAACGAACCAATGTTTTTTTAAATAAAAATTAAACAATCCCATTTCGCAAGTATTTTTCTTTAGAAAGCGTATTATCCCATTGATAGATCGGAATAACGTTAATCATTACCCCATAAATTTAACTAAGTGGCTAAAGGTTAAGAGAAATCCCGATGATAATGATAATGATAATAATAATAATACTAATAATAATAGTGTGTATGATAGAGAACGATTCACTCATTTAGGACTTTTGAGGTCTCTATCTTCGGTGACGCTCCAAGTCATGCCATTCTATGGTGGTAACTCATCCGCCTTGCCCAAGTTTGGAAAACAATAACCAACTGAGTTTTAGAAATAAAATATCTTTTCTCATTTTGGTCCGCGTACCAAAATGATGCATAGGATGTATATGAGGGGGTTTGGCTTTTGTCATCCTAACACATCTCATTTAGCATTTTCAAGCAATTCCACGTCATTCATCAAATTGGTCTATCTTGACAATTCTTTGGTGAAATTAGTGAATTAAACATGCAAAATTACCAACCAAAATCTTTTAGCATTTTGAACTTATCGACTTCAAGCGCCAAAAAAGTTTGCAACTTCAAAACAGACAATTTAATTATCATACTCAACATGTTAAAATATGTCTCAAATTTGAATCAAATTGACAAATAGAATCACAGTTAAAGCAAGTAACTCTCTAGCCAACGTAAAGCTCTATCCTCGAAGAAGATAAAGGGACGTGAGCTTTGTTTGTCTATTTCTATTTGCATATTAATTGAAGGAGTCCCCAAGCAATGATGAACCCGGGGCCATGTTAACCTCTCATCCTTTCTATTAAATGCTGCACACAAATAAGTAAGAGCGAAGAGGTGCAATGATGACAGGACTAGTATAAATGGAGCATTTGGAAAGTGAGTAACGTAGAGCCTTCCTGAAACACACTGTAGAAGCGCTCGGCTGAAGGAAATTTTCTCATTGTAATTATACCCTGGTGATTGGGCTAATTAAATTCTTGTTACTGGAATTTGTGTAATTCCTCGATTGAGCTTTCACTAGAAATTGTGAGGGACTAAATATTGTGCAAGTCATTAGGTGTAATTGAGTGCTAAGAAATACGAAGCTTGTTTGTATGCTCGAGTGATTATATATAATATAATTTTGATTTTTCTTGTTGTATGTGTAATTACTATTTACAAATTAAATCCTTTTCCACTACGAGGCGGCATTACCTTTTTGAAACTCAAACGAAAAATTGATCGGAATTTGTATGACATAGATATTGTGATTGACTTGTTACATCATATTAATATGAGACCGATCCATGATATTAACAAGAAAACTCTAGAAAGAGGCACAGTATTCCATCATACAAGCAGTCGTAACCATATTTAATCGCTCAAATACCAAAAAATTTCACACAAAGGATAGAATCCTATGTTCTTTGCCTATGACCTCTAAATTCCAACCAAAACATTTCGAAAAATAAAGGATATTTTGCTTGGTCCATCAATCCCATGCAGTTGTAACCACTAATCATGCGGAACTCACCTGCACTATCCGTATGATCAATGGCTATGATAGATCTAATCATGTGGTCCTAGGTGCATGAAAAAAAATTTGCCGATAAAGAAATATGTTTCATGAGTTGTTTTGCTAGAGAACATAGTTATCCCAAGATTGAAATAGCCTAATCACTTTTTCATTTTTTCCCCTTTGTTTGGAACTACAATTACAAATGTGCTTTTGGATGCTTAGCTCGTTTAATCAAATAATACCGCATATCATTAGAAAGTTCTTGATATTACCGCAAGATTATGATTTTTGATTATTTTATACACCTTATATGATCCTTAATATGGTTGCGAGTTCATGTCGAGTCTACGCGAAGGCGTATGCGATATTTATTAATGTACATAAAAGGGTACCACTTTTTTTCAAACACTCGAACTTCTTTATGTTTGTTATTCAATATGTGTAAAGTAAATTCCTTCAGAAAATAATGGTTTTTGGAGATAAAAAAAAGATGATTCTATGTAGAAATAAATCATAGTTATCATCCCACAATCTCTCTTTTCTTTACTTTTTTTTTTTCTCTCGCATTTTGCTGTGCTCTTAGAAAGACTTCGAATCGAGGACGACCTGTAAAGATGATTCTATGTAGACGCGCAATGGATAAGATAAAGAGCGACAGCACGAAAGGGGGTTCAATGATCAGAATACTTGGTGCGGATCGAGGCCAGACTTGCAGGAACCGGATCCACTAACATCCCGATTACTTTCAGCAGTTAGATGGGTTCCGTTTACATGGAGCCCACGTAAATCAACGTTGGAGATCGTCTGGAATCGTCTGCGTGCGGAGCAATGTTGTTGATGTTTGGGTGCAGGGTCAGGCCAACTGGAAAGGACGCTTTGCTATATCCAAACCGTCCACCGTCGTTCGAACGCGAGCCACAAATTATTTTGTGACCACCACATGACAGCCAAAAAAAAAAAAAAATCCGTAGCTTTCATGCAAAGCGTAGCACGGTCATACCGTCATACATAGTGTGACCGTCAACTAATCGTTTTTTCTTAATATATAGCACAACATAATTCGCTATATCTTTCCCGAAATCAACGGTGGGTGCAACTGCTTGTATAAAATTTCTTTTAAAGTGACTGTATATGCTATAATTACTCTTTATTTTCTCTTGTATAACATTCGTTATCTTGCAATTGTGTTTCTTCGCAGCAAAGATACTTGTGGAAAGAAAAAATTATTGTTGCACATCACAATTACTGTGATAATACTATTTGACAGATAAAATGGAGAAAAGGGCGTCCAGCATCGATGACTCCATCTAAGTGTTATCATAAGAGCTCCATGTGCATAATATGATGTTCCGCTGGAAATGCTACTGATTTGAGCGAATCGATCATACCGCAATATAGTGAGAGTATAACTGAGATAAACAACATTACCATAAGAGTTCCATGCTAAAAATCTACGGCCTTTGAAATCGACTGGCTAGACTTGCCTTTTTTCTTTTTTTAATCAATTGGTCATCAATGATCACTCAGTTGTAATGACGGTAGAGAATTTATTTTGCTAAGGACTTCCGAGAGTACTTGTTAAATAACTACGACTTCATTTGTTTGACGAAAAATGAATGAATAGAAGAACATTTTTCTAAAAATAATAATTTGTGTCACTTGAAATGATTAATCGATCAAGGGTGCTTCATTATGGATGATAATTTATATGTCTAAATATTTTCACAATTGATAAAAAAAAATTATTTCGTCCATTTTTGCAACCGAAGTGTTTTAGCTCAAAAAACTTTTTTTGGTTTTATCGTGTGAAATAATCATGGCTTTTAAATGTGTGCATTTTGAGTGAAAATGAAAAGTGTATATAAACATTAGGGATGATCGGTTTCTGATCCGGTTCGGTTCCCCAAATAACCAAAAATCGGATTGGTGGGCCCGATTCCCAACTTGTCGGAACCGGGAACCGGACCAACAGTCTTAGGAAATGGACCGGACTGGAATAACAAATGGACCAGATCGAATTGAACCTGATTGAAAAAAATATAGCCCAAATTATTCTTAAATTGTTGAAATCAGCAACAGTACAAAACTTTAATGTCTACATAAACAAACTTCCTAGTAGCAAACGAACCTAACTAGATGGCCTCACTTAGGAGATCACTTGACAAGAGACTCGAGGAGTTGGAAGAGATTCATGGACCAAACTAAAAAAAAAAAAATATTTCAAAAGTCTGGTCCAGTGCGGACGGTCCGATCTAGTCCAGGCCTATGTCTCTGGAATTGGAAATCAAACTGGACCCCTCTAGAATCAGGAATTGAACCACTAGTTTCGGTTCGATTTAAGCGGTTCCGATTCGATCGATCTAATTTGCTCATCCCTAATGAACATCACTTGTATTCAAATTAGTATCATAACTTGTACGAATGAAAACATGGTTTGCTGGAAAAGCCAGCAATCACTTTCCCACGGGTCAGTATCCATGACTCCGTCTTCCAGTGTGCTGACCCACTTGGCTGCAGCTGAAGCACCAACACCCACAAAACTAGGTTACAAAACCGGTGAGGGAAGAGCCAGAGGAAAGCACAGAGTGGCGAAACATAAAGATGAGACGGCGGTGCTGTGTGTTCCTTCCAATTGCCGTGGCCGTCGCCTTGGCCACTTTTACCGGGAATAACAACAACTGCGTCCGGAAGTGCGGCAACATGAGCGTGCCTTTCCCGTTTGGGCTCGAGGAAAGTTGCGCGTGGAACCCCGACCATGTCCTCATCTGCAAGTGCAACCACACTACGGGATTGGGAACCTGTTCTTCGGCGAGAACATTCCGGTTTACAACATATCCGCGGAGAATGGGACAATGACCATTGGCCAGTACCGAGCTTTGGACTGCTACGACCACAAGAGTGGCCGTCAGCTTGAGGGCTCTAACCCAAGCGGTGGATCAAAATGGGCGAAGACGGGCATTATACATTCTCGCACTCCCGGAACAAGTTCACCGTCCTGGGTTGCGACACCGTGGCTCTTATCTCGGACACCAACGAGACTTACTTGACTGGATGCTTGTCCTATTGCAGCGATTACATCAACTTCACGAAAGGGAGGGCTTGCTCCGGCCACGGTTGCTGTCAGACGCCAATCCCCAAGAGCCAGAGAAGCCTCAACATATACATGAGCAGCGCCACGAATTACACTACAGTTGGCTCTGGCTCTTGCGGATCAGCGTTCATTGTGGACGAGGAGTCGTTCAATGTCTCCGATTACATTCCTGCCCCGGCTAATATGGGCAAGGAACTTTTCTCAAGGTCGTCCTGGATTGGGTAATTGAACGGGGTTTGACCTGCGCAGAAGCGAATTGAACGGAACGAGCTTCCACTGCAGCGGCAACAGTGACCGACTTTGAGGACGGGAACGTTATCTTTGCTGCGTACGAGAATTAGACTCCCAAATCCCGATGTCAAGGTAGTCCTTCATTCTTTCTTCTCTTTCGCCATTCAAGATTATATTTGGATTCAATTATGCTTGGATTGGGCCATAAGTATCCACGAAAGAAACAATAGAAATAGATAAAAAGATTTAGAAAAGAAATAGAGTGTATTATTAGAGAATTTAGGAAAAGATAAATGTATAATTATAAATGAAAAATATTTAGGGTATGGAGAAAAGATTAGAAAAAAGATATAACAAAAAATATTAAGGTCGTAAAGATAAACACGATGATGTTAAACTGAGATCAGTTTTTTTTATTTTTAGTTCATTTTTTTTGTCAGAAAGGAAGATAACTAAAGAACGAAAAGTAAGTAAACTACTTAAACGTATAATTAAGACAAGAGTGTAAATAAAGAAGACATAAGCTAGAATAACTAAGAAACATAAGAAACATAAATGTTGCAAGTAAAGAAAGTAAATAACACGTAGTGAAACACTAATAAATGGAAAGATGAAAGAAAGAAACGTGAGACACAAAAGTGAAGATTTTTTTTGCAAAAGAAAAAAAGAAGAGTGTAACACAGAACATAAAGAAGAAATTAAGAAAAGATAAGGAAATGGAAAAGCAAAAGGGGGGAAAGGTAAACAGATAAATAAAGTAAACGTCCGTCGCCTGTAGAGTGCAGGGAGATAAATTTCACAGGAGATAAATATGACTATGTGCAGACAGCGTTATTGAAGAGCAGACATTAAAAATCCTGTTTCGTGTTCCTTGCAAACTATGACAACTAGAAGCAATACTTAATTTAAAATTACCTAAAATGCCCCCTTTATTTTGTTATAATTTTTAAGGGTGATGTTGGTTGTTTGTTGGTTAAGTTGGTTTATGGGTTTTATACCTTTATAACATTCTTCATTCCTTACGCAAATAACTAGATAAATTAGGATTTTT
>JAGVVM010010010.1:0-11897 GCA_019149425.1 Psidium friedrichsthalianum | reverse complement strand
AAACGATCATCAATGCTATGGATGATGCATTTACAAGGTCAGGATCATCCAATCGACCACTACTATTCCAATCAGTTTCGGCCGTAATATGTAAATGCCTAATCTTCTAATCGATGCCACAACGATGGAAATAATTAAATTAATGTTGTTGGTCAAAATAACTTAAATAAAATTACCAATTTGGCAAACGAAAATGGTCGACAAAATGGAGCAATGCCAAATCTTGAAAATATAAGGCCAATTGGTGTGCCCCGTGCCACTCAATGGGGGCAAATATACCTTATAGGCTGAATACGTCGATTTAACACTAATGTAAATTAATTCGGGAAGAGCGAAATCACCACCTAGTGGGCTAGATGGGCCAACCATTCACAATTGAACCCAGCATAGTTTGCTGAAGAATTCAACACACAATTGTCATCAATCTAGATATAGGAAACCATTAAATGCGATAATCAGCCTGTGGCTTTAAAATTCCTAACTTTGCCATTTTTACTGGTGAAGATAAGTAATCGACCATCGAGCACATTAGTCAATTTAACAAACAATTTTTTAAGACTTAGGTAAATTCCCTTTGTCTTTGTCAAAAACTACTATCAATTGGTACACTAACTTACCAACCAATTCTGTTGATAATTGGATAGAGATAGAAAGGCAATAACGTTCTCATTTTTATAGAACAATGTCTGATGTGTTGATTACTGATCTAGCTAAACTTTACTAACACAATAATGAGCGTATCAAACAATTTATCGCTTGATTCAAGAAGGGGTAGAGATAGCTATCTTTACTTCGCTCTCAGAAAAAGAGTTTATAGATTTAACTTTCACTACATTAAAATTCAATCTTAGAGAAAATTATAAGTTGGAGCATGAATTTGATCAAAGATGAAAACATTAAGACAACTGCGGTTGTCGATCCTTAAAGCCTACCGGAATAAAAGAAACAGCAATAGTTGGGGTTAAAGACACTTATGTTCACCTGTCTTATATCATCCAATTAGACGAAATCCTTGACTTACTTTTGAAAGATGACCCAACTAATTCAAGGGAAATACTTTTTTGACAATACTGTCAGAAACAGTACAATTTCAATCGTAGATTTACATATCATTACTGCGTATTATGCATAAAGCATTCCTTGATTGGGAGATCGTGTGATTAGAAATAACTGACAATACTGTCAAACTAGCAGCTCCCTTTAGTTAACTAAAGGCCATGTAATTCCAAATAAAAAAAAATTTAAACAAAATATTGTAAGTGGCACCATTCGTGAGTCCATAACACAATTAATTGTGTTGTTTTCCCGAAAACAATTCAGGAGACCATCCCGCAGGGGAAAATTGAAATTTGCCAAATGATTGACTACTCTTGATCATCTGATTTAATTCAATTCTTTTGAATGGGGTGGATACGCCGCTCTGCGCATATCCGGCAGGCCGACAATAAACTGCGTCGTTTCGACACTGTCGACATCCGAGCAAACGATGTCGAAACTCTGGAAGCCCACAAGGCCTTGCCTTTTTCTCTTCCCAAAGGCCAGTAAAGCCCACCAGAATCGGGCTTCGATCGGTTTGAGGCCGAGTCCGCTCCTCCTCATCCACCGTACAGGTTGGAAGAAGATTGATGGGATTCTTCCGCCACGTGCAGACGCATAAAATGGTACAACATATAGATTAATGAAAAGAAGCAGCAGTGAGATTCGCAAGAAAACGCAGAGAAGGAGCATCAATGCGTAGACCCTCAATCACTTCATTTTCTTGATTCGTACTCCATCCCCCACAAGCATAAGTCAGACATATTATACCAGAAGAATGACAAGTGTTAATATGGGGAAGTTTTCAATTTATATCATTCTGGCCTTGAAAGTGAAAACCCATCACCGTCTTCGAAGAAAACGAAGATCTTCAATGTATGCGTGATGCGATAATGAGTAAAAAAGGTATGGCTTTGCTGAATTCAGTGGCCAACTAGGCTCTGGGTAGGCGCTAGAACATGGAAATACGGCCAGCAGGAATAACTACAGGTCGAACTTTTTAAGGAAACTTCGTCGGTTTTACTTGCATTTGGCGTCAACAGTAAAAGAGGTGTGGGGGGGAGTGGTTTCGACTCCGAACTTTCGCGCTTGCTGACGATTTCAAGCACATCGTCCCTTTCGTTCTTCAATTTAGTCATTCAGTCACTTCGAGCTCAAACACTCATGTTTGCGAAGGGCAAAACACGGATTCCCTGATCTCATTGTCCCCGCTTGGATCTGATTACGCCTGAACAATTCTCAAAGTAATTTGATCTCCCTCTCTCTCTCTCTGCCCTCTCTTCTAGACATCATGAGAAGACGAAGAGCACATTTTTCTCCGGCACCCTTCATTCTTCACGTTAGTGTTCTCTTGTTTGTCTGCTCAAACTTCGTTCTTGCCGAGAGATTCGATTCTCTGCTGCGACTACCGCGTCCTGGGTCGATCACGAGCCGGTCCAAATCCAAAATTGTTCTGTCGGTCGACGATCATGGTGCTAGAGGAGATGGTATTAGTGATGATACTGCGGTAAAGTCCTAAACTTCGTCTGCTTCTGTCTTGCTTATGAATAAGTTGAGGGATCGATGTGTTTCCGTTCTGCTACGGCTTTCCACATTGTCAGGAAAATGGTAGGTAGTTGGTAGTTGGTTAATTAACGTATCAAATCTTGACCTGTTTGGGTTGGTTGAGCGAAGCCATTATTTTTTATGATTGTTGCTTCAGCTGGATTTTTGTAATCTTGATCATGATTCCTCAGGATATTAAGATGAGGAAAGTTTGTCTGGCAAACGCAACTGTTCTTGTTCCAAGGGCAACCAATTTGTATTTTTTCTTTTCTTTTCTTTCTTTCTGGATGATCTGAAAGCTCTCTCACTGATGAAATCTGTGATCCGGTTGATTACCTATTATAACTGTTGCTGCAATAGTTTTCCCTTTCTTTTCTTGTCATGTCAAACCGTGAAATAGCTCGAGATCCTACGACTTTTTATGAACAAGCAATTGATGTAGAAAATTTAGAATATTATTTCTTCAGAATGAGGTTGGTGCAAGTAAGAACCACGGGCGGTAACCAGGAACTGCCTATGAGACCCCTTGAATATATTAGCTTCATTTCACCTACATCTTTTGTAATGACGATCTCATGCTTTCAGGCTGTTGGAAATGTATGGAAGTTAGCTTGCTCTCTTTCTGCTCCAGCTAGAATTCTTCTGTCATCTGGAAAGACTTACTTGTTTCGCTCAATCGATTTTGCTGGACCTTGTCAGTCAAAGGTCACCCTAGAGGTACTTGTGAAACATAAAAACTTGATCTCTGTAACAGATTGAAACTGTACCCTAACTATGCTCTTCATGCGAACCGGTGAGTCTGTATTTCGGCAAATGAAGAAATCGAATTTATGATAGATTGCAGGCAGCATTGTTGCGCCCAAAGATCCTGAAGCCTGGGAAGGATTGAATCCCCATAGATGGATATATTTCCATGGGGTGAAGCACCTTACCGTGGAAGGAGGGGGCAAAATCAATGGAATGGGGAGGGAATGGTGGGATCGGTCTTGCAAGACAAACGCGACTAATGTAAAAGTTTTATGCAGATCTCTCATATTTCTCGAGTTTCTCAAATCATGCATCCATCTAATCTTCTAAGCTTCTCTTTACTTCTTATGCAGCCATGTCATCCTGCTCCAACGGTTAGTGGCAGTTTATCTGGGATGTATTGCAGTCAGCAGCAATGTTTGCTTCACTCGATGTCACTTTTTTCCTTCAATGTTTAAGAATTGAACCTTTTATCTTATGATTGTAATGTTAAGAATCTCATATCCAGGCTGTCATTTTTCATAGATGCAAGCATTTGATTGTGAGGAACCTCACAGTGATCAACAGTCAGCAGATGCACGTAGCATTTAGAAATTGCCTACGGGTTAAAGCATCAGTTCTCAGAGTGATAGCCCCTGCTGCGAGCCCTAATACTGATGGAATCCATGTAAGCGCTTCCCGTGGTGTTCAGATCGAGGATTGCATTATTAGAACAGGTTTGGCTTTTTTCCTCATCCTTGCACCTTTCAACTAGGAGTGATTTCATGTGTTCGGAGTTAAAACATATCTCCTGGACTCCAGCTGACTACAGAAGATAAAAAAACGACATTATACTACTTTGAAGTGACTCGATTTTGATTTTTATCTTGTTTCTGTGTTTTACTAGTATCTTTAAGCAAGTTTGACTTGGAGCTTTCTCCTGTATGATTTATCAACAATTAATATTGCCTGAATGAATATGTATGATTCTCATGAAGAACCACATTATTTCTGAAACATGATGAGAACCTTATCCAGGAGATGACTGCATCTCTATAGTCAGCAATTCTTCATGGATCACAATCAGAAACATTATCTGTGGGCCCGGACATGGTATTAGGTAAGAAAGAATTTCTCGCTTCAGTCCACGAAATTTAAGCAATATGAGGACTAATGCTGAGCATCCTCCACTCCTACAGTATTGGGAGCTTGGGGAAATTGAAATCTTGGGCTGAGGTTCATGATGTAGTTGTTCATGGAGCACTTGTGTCCAACACTGAAAATGGTCTGAGGATTAAAACGTGGCAGGTGAACTCTTTCATGTATCATGGCATAAGAGGTTTCTTTTCCAAAACCTCTTTTTTAATAAACAGTCCCTCATGCAAAGTGATTTCCTTTATTCTGCATCATCATCCTGCACTTTCTTGTCTCTCAGGGAGGCGGTGGCTCTGTCACCAATGTAATTTTCCAGAATGTGGGGATGGAAAATGTATCACATCCTATAATCATAGATCAGTATTATTGTGATTCTTTTCAGCCTTGTCCCAATCAGGTAATTCATCTTTCTACTTGCTCAAATGGCTATAGGTACCTTGATGTCGCTATGGAGATGTAATGCTAAGCGACTGCAGCTAGTATATCCTGTGTTAGTTTGAGTAAAAGTATATAGTGGATCAATCAGAACAAGTATATTGATGGAGTGGTCCTTGAATTCCACCTGTTTTCTAGATTTGGAGAAGCATGCAATTTCATGAACAGAAATCGCACCGAGTAATGGAATAAGCCACCAAAGTAGTGGCATTATGCAGAATGAGCTATTTCATAAAGCCTGCCAAAAATTGAATCAAGAGTTTCTGCGCCCTTTGCAATTGGATGAGGAATGCTCACCTTTAATTTTGGGAGTACAGCACTATCTTCCACATGCCTGCCTGACCTCGAACTAGCACAATTAAAAGGGCTTCCTTTGTGATGAAATCTTAAATTCAGATCCTTGTCTGCATCTTCTATTTGTAGTGCCTGCGTCAACTCTGTACAATGCAAACCTCATCACCGTTCTTGGGTTTACATTTCATTTCTTCTTGATTAATCTGGCCTAATTCCCTTCATCTGCAACTTATAAACGCTGTTGAAACTCCCATTACGGAATCAATGCAGACATCGGCTGTTAAAGTGGGAGATATATCATTCTTGGGATCAAAGGGACATCAGCTACTGAGAAAGCGATGATATTTGCCTGCAGCGACGATGCTCCATGTGAAGGGCTATATTTAGAAGACATACATCTTGTTTCCCATGCTGGCGGCACTACAAGATCCTTCTGTTGGCAAGCATACGGCTCTGTGTCCGGTCTAGTATATCCTCCTCCTTGCTTCTCATTTGAAGAGAAAGACAGCTTCATTAAACAGAAAACTCAGTCTGGCTCTGAAAATGTTCATCCTTCTGAAAGAAGAGTCATGATGTTTTTCCTTCCTTTCACACTCGGGGTTGCGTATTGCCATTGCATCTCCAAGGCAAGGTTTCAAGGACTCTGCATTCTTTCTGGTTGTAATTAGAAGCCAGTCAGGAAAAGCAGGCTCGTCGGTTGGCTAACCAGGGACGGACATTAATGATGTATATATGTTCTCACTTTTTGGGTTGCTTTTTGACGTGAGATTGAGTGGAAAAGACTTCATTAGTTAAGCAGTCACTTGCTAATATTCCATGTTACTGTAATTCCTTCTTCATGCTGTATTTAATCCAGGAACAGAAAGGAAAATGTAAGGGAAATGGTCGGCGTTGCATGATCATTTGTTCTGCAGCTTATTGCATGCGAACACTAACTTCTCTGCCAAGCAAACAAATTGGGTTTGCTCTGTCTGTTTCCATGGTTTTTGGAATTTCCTTCCAAACTGCCCCTTCTTTTTTTTCCTGTTAAATTGCTCTCTCAAGCACATCCCTCAAGGTTAAAGGGTCTCTTATGTGTACCTTGACAAAATGTATGGTTCTTACCATGATTGTGATCCCCTGCTTGGATATAATTAGATTATGTTGAGAGAGTTATTAAATACTAAGGTTCCGTTTGTTTTGCGAAAAAATACTTCTGTAACCACAATAATTTATGTCTAACATATTATTTTTAAAAAATATTTTTCAGATCATTCATTTTTTACGAAATAAAAAGAAAAAAACTTCATTACTTGTCAACTCATGCAGTAATTGCCGCATTGAGCCTCTCTCAAAGAGAGAGCCATCATGCACTGAAAAATTTTATAGATTAAGCCCATGGTTCTGGACCTCCAACGTGGAAAACATGATCAAGCATGAAGAGAACAGCATGAGAGATAGAGAGATTCTGTACAGGTCCCATCATATTTATGCAAAAGATGCTGGACAGTTCTTTACATTACAAATTTAAAAACTTGGACAAGCAATGGTGGGAATGAACTGGACATAAAAGTCAGAATGCCATCTATTATCACTGATCAATCACTGATCAAATAGAGTTGTCATTCTGAGACAAAATAGTGATATTTCAACAAAAAAAGAAGAGGAAAACTTCATTACTGCTGCACCACCTGCTTGATCTGCTCCTGCTGCTGCTGCTGCAATATCTGGAGGTTAACACGAGAGCATGACCGTGCCATCTCACCGGCCAAAGGGATCACGGGGAGGCTGTCGCAGTTGCAGATCTCAATCATGAACCCATCTGGGTCATGGAAGAAGAGCTGCTCCACTTGGATCCCTCCTTCTTCTACGGCCGCCCGCACGTAATCCATCCCCATCTCCTTCAACTTCTTCTCCACTGCCCCCATGCTCTCGCACTGTACAGCACATTTTGAGGTTTTTAAGTGAGCAAATGCTCTCAAAAAGCTCAAAATATTTCCTCTGTTTGTTTCATACCAAGTAAAAGTAACGTTTCCAAATTGTTTCTTCAATGCAATATGAAGAAGGTGACATCTATTTATCCGTAGCAAACGAAATTTTTTCTGATCAATATGAATATTTGTATTCAAACGACTATGTCATAGAAACCGGTTTCCTTATCAAGGTTGAATGGACGATTAACATAGTGAGACAAGACTGACAAATGACAATTTGACTCCAAACTTCAATAATATTAGCAAATGCACATCCAATTAATATGAAACGGAAATCTCCTAAATGAACTTTTTTTCTCATAATTAAATGAACTTGCTTCAAATTTAAAAAAGATCTACCTGAAAGGAAATATGATTATCCTTAGGGTTGATCTCACTTTTCTTGATCATTTTCTCTGGATCATCCGACTGCAGTAGATGTATTCCGATCCCATAGCCGAAAAGCCTGTGAAAAGAAAAGAAAATGCTTATCCAAGGGAGGAGATTCACTGTTACTTGGAGCGAAAGACACGACAGATTAACACTGCATTGTTCTTTAGTTTCTTAATTAGCCTGTCATTGCTTTAGGACAAATGTGAATACCATGCACCATTGAAGTCGAACGATCCGGGCCTCCTGATGGGGACGAAGCCGAGAACATTCTGATAAAAGTTCATGGACTCCTCGAGCGATCGACAAACGAGCGAAATGTGGTTCAAAGACTTGAGATGCAAAGGATTCTGCAAGCTTTCCTTCATCCTCATCTCTCTCTCTCTCTCTTTTTTTTCAAGAAAATGGCAGACCCAAGTTCAAGGGAGGACACACACACACACACCAGATGCTAAAAAAGTTTGAGAAACTTTTAGTCAAACCCACCAAAAAAACCAGATGTTTTCGGCTTCTGTTGATGAAAGGAAGGAGAGAGATACGGGGATCTGGGCCGGTTGTTGCCACCCAAAATTTTTATAAGTATGCACCGAGGAAGAGAAGTGCGCGGACGCGTGTACGGGGTGAGCGAGATATGTGGACGTGGAGGGCTTTAATATATAAGGCCCGGCATGGCATGAGACGAGGATTTCAACATGAGCCACCGGGTCGCCACGTCAGAGTTTCCGATGATATTGACACGTCGGTTCCACGGCTGTCAGGATCACACCAGAAAATATTAGGTACAGGACGTGGTGCCACCTCATTTTTACAGGACGCCCATTCATTTTTGCGACACCTGTCCATGGCAGCCCCCAACTTGCCAGGATTTTCTTATCCATCGGTGCCCCCTCTTTTCGCTCTCCTTGCCTCTCTTCGTTTACTTTTGCACGCCTATGGACGGTTCTCCCTTCTCTCCTGCTTTTTCGTTTTAGTTTTCCCGTTACCCCTTTCTCCCTCTCCCTCCCCCCCTCCCCCACCTGCACGGTGTCGTTGCGGGTCTAGCCTCCTTCCGTTCGCCCGCTCTGCGAGGGCCCCTTACTCTTCGCTGCCTCGGCTGTCGTGGTGGGTGTTCTACGGGCCTTGACGGTACACTCTTTGCCTAAGTCGCGGTCTCGACGTCGTGTCATCATCGTGACTTCAGCGCATGATAATAGGCAGACAGAGCAGAAGAAAACCTAACCGGACAGAGACCTCGAGAAAAATTCTAGGACGAGGAAAACGAAAAGCTAACCGGACGGAGACGCTAGCCGGCTAGCTGGAGATGGACACAGGTCGTCGGGAATTGGGGAGAGAGGGTCGTCAATGGCCTGCCAAAAAGAAGAGAAGAAAACGGAGAGAAGAGAGGGACTCTGTCTAGACTGCATGCGTGGACATCGGATGACCAGTTCCAATGCGTGAAGCAACAGCACCGTGATAATCTGTCGCGATCATACAAAACAAACTGCGGAGAGAAAATTGTTCGTCGGTCTCGTGTGGTCTTGCCAAAGGAGGGACCATGTCAAGAAACTCATTTTTTCGACCGCGACAAATGTCATCTTTTCATATGCTAATGTCGAATCGTTGCCTATTAATACAGCAAGCAACTCGAAGCTAATTCGTTCTCTACACACCCATCTTCTGTGGTTCGTTCTTCTGCTAGGTTCCAATTCCTTTGGACGTTTCGCCGGACCAAGGTGATTCATCTCGTTCATCTGCGACATCGATCTGTACCACAGTACGCGAGAGAGGAAACTCCGCGCTTCGTGTAGGGGTTCTTCTTCAGCTCTCAGAAACTCAATTTAAACAAGGGAATTGGATTCAGAAAGCAACACGACAACATCTCTTCTGAACTTTTGCAAAAAGAGCGGACCTGCTAATTATGTTGAAGGAGAGCTCCTCGTTATCTCACTGAATAAAGGCTCTCTAGAGGCTTCAAATTGCGGATGCGACATGTTCGTCTTTCAAATGTTGCGATGCGGAAGCGCGCTATGCACTGGCCCGCTCCACAGCATTCGATACCGAACAAATTCAGAGCCATTCGGAAAGCACGTGAAGCTAGAGAAAACTGTCTTTGCGTCTGTGCCATTGGTGAGAGCTCCATCTGTTTACGTGCCAGGCTTTGTCAACGTGCACTAACTGTGGGAAGTGATTTGTCCATGGTGGAAAGTTGGGGGTGAATGACCAGTGCTTATGAGTGCTAATACACAGGGTGGTTTAAAGTACATATAGTTTTCGCTTTCGTTTTCATTCTGTTGGGTATATGTGGACATCGTCGGCCTTTTGTCCAATTTAGATTTTTTTAAAAAATTATTTACCAAATTAGCGGTAAAAAAAAAAGTTGCACTTTCCAACAAGAATGGGGCCCTGTGCCGACATTGAGAGCACGGGCTATGAGGCAGCCAGGCCCACGCATGGGCAGGCACCTCTAAGGCCGCGTGGGCCTGATTTTACCAGTTTTTTTAATTTTTTATGTGGCTTAATTATATTTATAATATTTATCACTTATTAAATTTTTAAATAAAATTCTATTCTTTGAGGCATTTTTATAACATAATTATCAATAATAAATTTAAAAATTCATTAAGATTATGGAATTAGTTCATTTACTATGTAAAAAATAATAAAAAAATATGATGGCGCGTAGTGCAGCAATAATTTTTTAATTTCATTTTTTGTACTTTTTATATATTATTTATAGTAATAACATTTTATATTTATATATTTAATAAATATATTTTTTATTTTGAGTGTATTTTATAACATAATTATCAGTAATTGATTAATAAAATTATTAAGATAAATATAAAAAAAAATATGAAATTAAAAAAAAAAGCTGCCCACACCTGCTCATGAATATTTTTTATTAATTATCGTACATAGTAAATAAATTAATTACATATACTTAATAAAATTTTCAATAATTATTGGATTAATATGTTCTAAAAAAAAGCTTTCAAAACAAAAAAAAATATTAATATATAAATTTTATTAATATAAAATTAAATAATAAAAAGTATAAAAAATGAAATTAAAAAATTGTTGCTGCATCGACCATCATATTTTTTATTACTTTTTTATATAATAACACAAATTCATTACATATATCTGAATAAATTTTTAAATTTATCTATTGATAATTATGTTATAAAAATAAGCCTCAAGTAATAAAATTATTGAAAATTTATATACGTATAAATATTATAAATATAATTAAAACCAAATAAAAAAATTTAAAAAAAAAAAAGAAATTGTTTAAGATCAGGCCCGTACGGCTTGACTGCCACACAGGCCTCTGGGCCGCCCTCACTCGCTTGGCTCGTGCGGGTACTTTGAATGCCGCACGGACTCATTCTATAAATACTTTTTTTTTTACCCTAATTTGGAAATAATTTTTTAAAAAAACTTAAATTGGAAAAAGCCCGGAAATCGTCATACAAAAAACCAAAAAGGCGGGAAAACGATACATGAGAGGCCTAGCTTTTTGTCACCACTTTGTTCTGATAAAGGACCTTTTATGATTGATAAGGCCGACCAAATGCTACGAGATATCAAATTCAAACACCAGAAAATTCGGGAAAATAAGTTTGGATAGATGATAGCAAGGGCCCATTTGTTAACGGAACGTTTCATAAACAAAAAAAAATCAAAAACCATTTTTCAGAAAACGTTTATTTTATTCTATCTTTTGTTTGATGAATAGTGACGAGGTGTTTTCTCGAGTTTAGTTATCATTAAAAAAAGATGTCAATCTCGTGACTTGATTTTAGATAAAAAAAAAATAATTTTTTTTTCTTTTGTTCCCTTCTACGTAATCGGTGAGCTTAAGCTGCCACTACAAACAGGGCTAATGAGGCTCAAGTTTGCCGGGGGCGAGGTCGAGCCTCGATGGCCTGGCTTGTGCTGGTTCCCGGCAATGGGAAAGGGAAAAAAAAAAAAAAAAAAAAGAGAGAATATAATACCAATATTAAAATACTCAAAAAAATAAAAAAAAATTCAAGAAGAATATTTTGGAAAGTGCCTTCACCTCTTCGGATTGAGGAAATCACTTTGGATTTTATCCATGAATATTTTTATTGATTGGAAAGTATTTGATTGGTTTGTCACGAGTCCGAGAACCAAATTGTGAATACTCAGCCCACGGCGCCCACCACAACAACGCGAGATTTTGATGGAGATTTTGTTTTCTTTGAATCGAAATCTCGATGGAAGTGTCTCGCCGGCTTACCGGGAGCAGACAGCACTAGATTATCCAAAGCATCACGGGGTAATCGGGGCAAAAATCGGAACACGCCTCGCGACGGCGGAAATCCCCTTGAGAGGCGGGGTTTTCTGATTGGGCCGCGGTAG
>JAGVVM010010009.1:0-10990 GCA_019149425.1 Psidium friedrichsthalianum | reverse complement strand
GTATATGTTATTTTAGAGTGTTTTTATTTTTTTTGTTTTTATTGGTTTTTTGTTAAATATGTATAAGTAGGGTTGGATTTTTGTTATTTATAATTTAGTGTAGAAAAAATAAGGTTATAAGTTGATGGAAGATAAAGTAAAAGAAGAGGAAGAGATTAGAAATAAAAGAGAGAATAGATATGAATTTAAGTATAAATATGAAAATAAGAAGAAGTACATTACCCAAAACACACTCAACAATAGAAAGAAATAAATTAGGAGGTGAATGTATAAGAAAGTAGAGAAGATGGAGGGGAAAGGGTTAGGAATAGGCGAGGAGTAATGATAGAAATAAAACCGGGGCTGGATAGAGAAGGAGGCCGAAAAATATATGTCTCACCGCTAGGATTGAGGGAGAGGTGAGCACACCGGAAACGGAGGGAAGTGGTAAGGGTTGTAGAGGGTCGGCCCCGTCCTCTTGGTGCGAGGAGTCCTTCGCCTTTCCTTAACCGTTGGATGCTCCCGATCCTCGTTGCGTCGGCGAGAGTATGTACGGCGCGGTCCATGATTGGCCGAAGTTTCCGAGAAGAGAGGAGAGAGTGAGGGCGCCTGATGAAACGGCTGTGGCCTGGGACAGTGGTAAACAAATGGGCGCGGGTCGTGTGGCCCCCACGCGGACGTGGCTACCGAGCAAAGTCCGACCCGAATGGAGCATGAAATTCCAGAGGCCAGGAGGAACCTTTGACCACGCACGTAATCTCAGATATTTATTTTCATTGACTAAAACGGGGACGGCCAGAAATGGAAAATGACTGATTGGCCTCGTCGTTGCCGGTTAATTACCGAAGTGGGACTCTATGGGTATTGGGATAACTAGAAAAGTGGGCATAGAAGGGAACCTCCAGAAAAGCAGAAAAGGCCGCCATTTACTTTCCTAAAGGTTTTACTATCGCGAAAAATTTTAAATTAATATCATCATAATAAATTTATTCACAATTAATTTTTTTATTACTAAAATCTCCAAACTGGTACATATATAATAAACTTACGCCAAGCTAATTTTTTGACCATCAAAAACCTTAACTGATATATATATGATAAATATATCCTCCGTCACTTTCGTTAAATTGGATCAATATCAAGGAAACAAAAAATGCCAGACAAGCTACGCCACAGCCAAACGGAGCCTGAACAACACCAGAAATAAAGAACTCTTAACGCCCCATGTCATCCACGGCAGTAGTGAGGGGGTGTGTTAACAAAAACTCCGTTGTTAAACTCTTATCCCCTGTGCCTTCTTTTGATTTTTTGTGTTCCACTTCTCACATTTCGACGTAATCTACCCCCCCCCACGATCCACACCCACATATCTTACAACTAAGTTAACTTTAATTTACCAAATCTCTAAGAACTCAATGCATTCAGCCTTGCCCGGTGGCGCAAATCGATAGCTCATATTTCTGAATCCCCCTTTCTCCCATGTTTTTTAACGCGAATTTACCGTTTATATTGGATTTAACTTGCCTAACGTATAAAGTTGGTTGTCTTGACTGTTAACTCCATAGAAGTGAATTCCCTAAATGAACGTGTGAACTGTGACTCTGCTTTAACTCGACACACTGTCGAATTTGGCTGAGTCATAATATATGGAAGGCAATAAAGGTGTTTGTTCTTTATAAAAGAATATTTGTTAAATAGTTAGGGAGGCACGTTTATATCTCATGATTACGTTTTCTTTTTCCCTTTTTTAAAGCAAGGGTACAATCAAATCGATATGAGATATGAATCTATTTATATTATTAAGAAGTTTGAATTTCAAACTTTTTACCATCAGCATTTTAGGGCCACCAAATAATAGGCATGAATGTTCGTTTTCAAATTCATTACGAGAGGTTTTTGTAATCATGCATCATTAGTTACATGTAATTCTTACAAAAGGTTAAAAAAAATTGGCAATTTTCATCCTTGTAAAAAAAAGTAAATTAATTTAAAAATATAGGGCTCCTTATCAGCTATAATTCATATCATTCAATAAAAATTCAAAATAGGAGCTGAAATGCTTTCATTTTTTTTTTGGTAAAGAAAATGGAGGTCAAAAGTAAAAAAATTGGCAATTTTTCTTCCTTGTGAAAAAAAAGTAAATTAGTAAAAAAAAAGAGTGGGGCTCCATATCAGTTATAATTCATAACTTTAGGGAAATTTCCAAATAAAGGTCGAAATGCTTTTTTTTTCCATAAATAAGTGCCTGAAGTACTTTTATTTTCTCAAATAAAAGCCTGAAGTAAATCTTATTTCAAATAACAGTCTAAAGTGATTATATCAATCTCAAAAAATGGCCTAACCTTTAACCTGGTCAAGGGCATTTTCATCTTTTATTTTTTGAATTTTTCCCATTTTCTTTCTTTTCATAGGCAGCCAGCCCACGGCTAGGGGGCCAGCCAATGGCAATGCTCGGAGAGGGCTATGTGAAGGTTGCTCTTGCTTGATCTAGCCAGGGCCACCCTTGCCAGTCACAAACAAACCTTGGGCAAGGGTAATGGCTCTTGCCCACGGTCTACGTGGCCATGACAAAGGAAAAAAGAAACAATAAGAAAAAAAAATAATAAGAAATCTATTTAGAATTATAACTATCTTTGGATGAAAATGCTTTTGACCGATAGGAATATTTAGCCGGCCGACGTTAGGCCTTTATTGAAATTATCATGGCCACTTCAAGGCGTTATTTGTAATTTTTCATAACTTTCAAGAGCAGAAGTAGAAGTACTCTCCCTATCACAACATTCAAATTTGACTTTGTTATACATATGATTGGGTAAACTATCCATAACACTTACTACATTGTACCCAAGTGAAAATGTCAATTTCAATGGATGATTGAGCGATAATGGTTCCATGCGATCATGATTCTTAAGGAAAGACGACATTATTATGAACAATATCGATTAATCAGAGTAGCAAAAATGATCCCATCTTCATCAAAGTACAAAAGTATCACTAATCTTATAGCTATCGTGAAAAATATGCTCAATGATCTCAATTCTACGTGACTTGGTCATATTGCTAAGGGTAAAGGCCACCAAAAATCCTAAATTATGCAAAAAAATTGGAGTGAATGTTTCAATCGGATACAAATTTAGGGTTTTTGATGTCATTAGCAAAAAGTTTGAGATAAATGTATCATAATGTGCATAGTTTAGGATTTTTGGTGGCTTTTTTTTCCAATTATCAATGCACTTTTGACAGAATGTCATGATCAAGTGTTGGTTGAGTAACGTGCTTGGAAAACTCCTTACCTCATAAGATGAAGCACACAAGAAGAAGCGCAAAAGAGATCTAGATACGATTATCTAGATATATTTTTTTCGTTCTTTTTATTTAGTTGTATTTGGAATATATATATATATATATATATATATATGTTTAAGATAAGATTTTGGTGGGCTTCAATTGCTTTAAATTTAATTTATGTCAAATCTACTAAACGCAAATTCATTTTCTTTTCCTTCCCAAATTGAGCACATTTACTCTTCAATCATAAAACACGCCTTCAATTTCTCAGTCACTATCTATAGCACAAAGTTTGTTTTTTGCCATCACTATTACGCCTCCACGGGAACGTCATGGCAATATAGCGAAAAAGAAGCAACACTGGGTCAATTTGGTCCCATCATATCCCACCGGGTATTGTGTGTCCCGGACATTTTCCTATGCAAGTGTGAACGCGTTGAGCATGAGAAGATTCTCTCTCGACCAACGACCCCTACAATGGCTCGTGCGGACCGCAAGCGAGCGACCATCCCTCTCCCACTTAATTGGCCGCTGATAAATAAATGCGACCCGCACGATGCGACATAAGAAGAATAATAAATAATTTTACAGTATAAAGAGAAGATTGATGCTTGGAAGACAACCATTCTAATCCTAAAAATTGATTTTGATTAGAATAGTTTTTCTGATTCTGTTCCCTAGATAAGTTTTAAAGAATTAGAATTTGTTTGATAACTACATAAAATTTCTGTTATTGAACAAAACTGCGTTTCGTAACTGCACAAAATTGAAATTTCATTCTGCTTTAAGTCGAGAGAAAAGTGATGAGAAAATTGAAAGGGAAAAGTGAGAGATTTCAAACTTCATTTTGTTTTGTAATTCTCAAGAGTGATACATTTACCCTAAACTTGTATCATGTATCACATTGCGTGGATGTAGGCTCGATGGAAGGACGCATCATGCACTATTTCATTTCCCTCTACGTCCGTGGCCTAAGATAGTGGGTTGGGCTACTCCCCTCTCCCCTCACAGGCGAGTGCAGTGACGATGGGCAATGACGATGATATGAATAACGGTAGTGAGGAGTAGGCGATGGAGTGCTAGTTAGAGGAGCAAGTGTATAGTAGGCTTTTAATATGGATGACACAACAGTTACTTTTTGATGTGAACATGTAACGATGTTAGGGCGTCAATGGAGTACGCCAGACATGGTAGTTATGGAGATGGGAGCTAATACTTTTTATTGTCTCATAGTAGTTTGTTCTCTTTTGATGTGAAAAGGATGTACTAAATACTTATATATATATATATATATATATATATCAATGTATGTATTTTTCAACTTGCAGAGTGATTTTATTACTTATTGTAAGCTAACAGTGAACAGTAAGAGGCCGTACTTTTAGATGTGCCTACCCTAACACATGCACTTGTATGTCGGCCTCGCTTGTTTTACGATAGTCTTTCGCATGCACCCTCTATTATACGTATATCAAATTAAAATAGACCTCGTAAGTGGCTCTCACCCCGGCCAAACAAGGCCCATGACAAAGAAAAAAAGAAATGATTAAAAAGAAAAAGTAATAAAATTTATTTAGAATTACAACTATCTTTGGATGAAAATGCTCTTGACTAGCAAAAATATTTAGCCGACTGCATTAGCCTTATTGGAAATTATCATGGACCACTTTAGGCTCTTATTTGGAATTTTTTCTTAACTTTTAAGAGTAGAAGTAGAAGTTACCCTCCCCGTCACAACATTCAAATTTGACTTTGTTATATTTATGATTAGGTAACTATCCATAACACTTACTACATTGCGACCAAGTGAACATGTCAATTTCAGTGGACGATTGGAACGACATGGTTCCATGCGATCATGATTCTTAAGCAAAGATGACATTGTTATGGACAATATCGATTATCAGAGTGGCAAGAATGACCCCATCTTCACCAAAGTACAGCAGTATCACTAATCTTATAGCTGTTGCGAAAAATATGCTCCAACGATCTCATTCCATGTGACTTGGTCATATTACTAAGGGTAAAAGTCACCAAAATTCTAAATTATGCTTATGGTGATGATACATTTATCCCAAATTTTTTTATGACGCCAAAAACCTAACTCATATCTGTATAATACATTTACCCTAAACTTGTATCAATGTGATACATTTACCCCAATTTTTTCTTATGACACAAAAATGCTAAACTTGTATTCATGTGCCACATTTCCTTAAATTTGGGGTAAATGTGTCACGCGCCTATGAATTTGATTTTTTGGTTTCCACAAAATAATAATTTGGAAAAATATGTCACATGGATAAAAACTTGGAGTTTTTGGTGTAACAAAAAAAAACTCTGAATTAATTTGTTACTCGAGAACAAATTTAGGGCTTTTGCAGTCATTAGTAAAAAGTTTGAAATAAATGTGTCATAATGTACATAGTTTAGGATTTTTTTGTGGGTTTTTCCAATTATTAATGCATTATTTGATAGAATGTCATAATCAGGTGTCGGTTGAGTAACGTGCTCGGCAAACTCCTTACCTCATAAAATGAAGCACACAAGAAGAAGCGCAAAAGAGATCTAGATACGATTATCTATATATATATTTTTTTCGTTCTTTTTATTTAGTTGTTATTCGGAATATATATATGTTTAAGATAATATTTCAGTGGGCTTTCAATTGCTTTAAATTTAATTTATGCCAAATCTACTAAATGTAAATTCATTTTCTTTTCCTTCCCAAATTGAGCACATTTACTCTTCAATCATATAACACGCCTTCAATTTCTCAGTCACTATAACACAAAGCTTGTTCTTGCCATCTCTACTATGCCTCCACGTGGAACGTCATGGCAATATAGCGAAAAAGAAGCAACTCCGGGGTCAATTTGGTCCTATCATATCCACGCCTCCCGTGTCCCGGACATTTTCCTATGCAAGTGTGAACGCGTGGAGCATGAGAAGATTCTCTCTCGACCAACGACCCCTACATGTCTCGTGCAGACCCCAAGCGAGCGACCACCGCTCTCCTAATTAATTGGCCGCTGATAAATAAATGCGACACGCGCGATGCGACAAAAGAAGAATAATAATTATTATTTTATAGTATAAAGAGAAGATTGAGATTTGGATGACAACCATTCTGATTAGAATAATTTTTTCTGGTTGCATTCTCTAGATAAGTTTTAAAAGATTAGAATGTGTTTAATAACTGCATAAAATTTCTGTTATTGAAACAGAACCGCGTTTCGTAACTGCACAAAATTGAGATTTCATTCTCCTTTAAGTCGAGGAAAAAGTGATGAGAAAATTGAAAGGGAAAAATGAGAGATTTTAGACTTCATTCTATTTTGTAATTTTCAAGAGTGATTCTTTTTTGCCCAAATAAACTTTTTTTTATTCTTATTTTTTCTCCAAAATTATTCATGGGAACAGAATCAGAATTATTTACATTATCAAACATGATTTTCATCCTTTTTTCTTTCAAGAAATAGAATCAGAGAAACAGAATGGTTGTCATGCAGACCTTTGGTGTCCATTATAGGCCATTCGTGAAGATTGCTCACATGATATTTTAAGCTTAATACTTGCAAATTTCATCTTGAAAGTACGTCCTATTCTAAATTTATTTCGATCTAGCCACCATTAAGTCTTTATAATTATGAAAGCCAAGCAATCATCACATGCAGATAAAACTAAATAGGATATGATATGAAATTCAATGGTTTTGCTACATTTTATGAACTGTTTGATGAATTATAGTAATGACACTGGATATATCATATCCATTTTTTTTTTACATAAACGGCGTATCTGTGTCAATGAACCTAAAAATTGCACAAACGAGATGACAAGAATCTTTAAGGATGATCTTGCCTACTTCATTTTTATTTTCTTTTTTTTTTTAATTTTTTCCTCCCTTTTTATTTATGTTATTTGTTATTCTTTTTCCCCTTCCATGATTATCTAATAAAAATTAGTACATAGTAAATTATTCTAATATACATAAAATATGAAGCAAATATAAATACTAACTGTATTTATTCATTTATTGAACTTATATTATAAAATAGAAAGCACTTTTAATATATAAATAAAAATAGGAATAAATAAAATAGAGTTTTTTGTTATTTTTTTGGACTTTTGATTTTTTTATATAAGAATTCAAATACCACTTATATTCAAATATTATTTTAACTTTATTATTTTAAAAATTTTTAATCGATAAAAATAAATTTTAAATTATGCATAATAAAATCATAAAAAATTCAAGTAAGGGCATAAAGTGTGTTTATTTTTCAAACAAGTGCCTAAAGTGCCCTCATTATTTCAAAAAAGAGCATGACAAAAAATATTTTCGTAATTTTACATTTTTCTAAATTTTTTCCTTTTCTTTCTTTTCTCTTTTCATTTTTGTTATTTTCTTTTTTTCCCCCTCTGTTGGGGCACGTGTAGGCCAACTGACCCTCGTTGGCCATTGGGTGAGGACCGCCGAGGGCTCGTCAATAGCGGATAACCTCACCCAAATCTAGCTAGGGCTGGCCTTGCTTGTGGCCGGCCTCACTTGGGGTCGGTGAGAGCTCATCTAGCCTAGGTGTGGCCGATCCTCGCTCGCTAGCGGTAAGGCCGACCCTCGATGGCCAAAGATAGCTACCACCTAAGACTGGCCATCGATGAAAAGGAAGGGAAAAAAAGAAAAAAAAGGAAAATTTTGAGAAAATAAAAAATGACAAAAATATCTTTAGTAAGGTCTTTCTTCGAAATAATATCCACTTCATGCCCTAAAATGAAGGTACGCCCTTTTTTGAAATAATGAAGGGCACTTCAAGCCTTTTTTTAAAATAATATCCACTTCAAGTCCTGGAAATAAAGGCGTTGCTGGCGCTTATTTGGAATTTTTGTTAAAATTCATGTCTACTTTTATTCCACCTCCCCATGGGATAATTTCATTTGGGCCATATCCATCTTATATTCGATATATCATGTTTTGAGGAGGCACCTAACATAGGACATGATAAATTGTAGCCTATCTCGAATTTTAATGGCCATGACGTAGCGAATCAGACTCATGCTGATCTTAGTGCTAGACGGAGTCGTTCGCCTATCAAAAAGAGGAATTCTTAGGTTTCGTTTGGGAGTTCGAATGGGATTGTTGATGCATGAACAAGTAGTTGATGCATCGTTGTCGTTATGGCCCATCTTAATCTCCACACAGAAAACCCATTCGTTCCCTTACCAAGAACATAAGTCGTTTGACGCAAAAAAAAAAAAGGTACATATGTCGCAGGATTTCACGGCACAAAAAGGTCAATCAGAAATTTATGTAGTTTTCATTTGTTGCTTTCGACATCTATTCTAGGATGAGTTTGGTGCCATCCGATATCCCTAAATTCAGATTCGAAGTCATCATACGGAGAAACACCAATAATATCTAGGTGTACTATACTAATTTGCCGAGATGCAAACCACATTATCCCGTCTTAAACCATCTCGACACCGGCATGAATGAAAGCATCGATCACGTCCTAAGGTAATAACTACATTCTTCCCTAATTGAAAATTGATCACTTCTTCGATATCCTTCATCAGATATAAATGGTTCACCATGATAAGTCCAATTATAGTAGTTTGGAGTAAACCCAAATCTACAAAGATGTTCTCTAACTTTATCACACACATGAAATTTACCATTACTGCACTTTTTACACGGACACCTTAACTTATTTCCATCCATGAACTCAAATTTACTACTAGCAAAGTCCAAAAACTGTTCCAACCCAGTACAAAACTCATCAGTTAATCCTTGACGTCCAAGTAAGTTCTTATTATACATCCAAGCCCTGTCTCTTTTCATTGTGTCTGTACAGAAATTAAAAAATCTCATAAAATATTTGAAATATCATATCTGCTGTTTAATATTCTTAATTAAAACTATAAACGGTTCGCCATGGCAAAAAAATTATAATAGTTCAAGGTAAATCCAAATCTACAAAGATGTTCCCTAACTATATCACATACATGAAATTTACCATTACTACGCTTTTTATATGGAACTATTATGGTATCAATTCAGCATATAATAGTTGTCGCAAATGTCATCGGTAATTTTGCGATAAATCTATTTCATCACCAATTAGCGATGACCATCAACATGTCGTCGCCAATTCGCGACGAAGCTTCGCAAATTAGAGACAAAAAGGAGGGGTCGTCGTCAATTAGTGATGACATCTGATTTTCGTCTCAAATTAGTGACGAAAATGAGATGTCGTCGCTAATTAGCGACGAAACAATCTCTTTCGTCGTTAATTAGCAACGACAGTACTAAATTCATCGCCAATTAGCGACGACGGGCACTAATTCATCGCTATTTAGCGACGAAAAGGATCTGTCGTCACTAATTAGCGACGAATTTAGCTACGAAAAGGATCTGTCGTCGTTCATTAGCGACGAATTTAGCGATGAAAAACATCTGTCATCGCTAATTAGCGACGAATTTAGCTACGAACAGTACATGTCGTCGCTAATTAGCGACGAATTTAGCTACGAACAGTACATGTCGTCGCTAATTAGCGACGAATGCGTGCTCAAGTGAAATACATACGTACTAAAAAAAATTCAAGTGAAAAAAATGCAAAACTTAACAAATCAAGAAGACTTACCCAAGTATTTTGTTGAATTTTTTTGTAGTAGAAAGTGCTCAATTTGATGAGAATTGCAATGTCTCACATCGACACCTACATAACAAAAAAATGAAAATTACTCAATATCGATGAAGCTTATGGCAATTGATGAAATATAATGGTGAAATAAACAACAATTTATTTCATGCTCACCATATAACACAAATAACAAGATAGAAGAAAGAAGAGAGAAGAGAGAAGAGAGAAGAGAGAAGAGAAGAGAGAAAAGAGCGGGCGAAGGGAAAATAATGGAGAGAAAAGTGGGAAAAGGGCTTTCAAAAGGGAGATTTTTACTCGGCCACGAAAGAGCGAAACCAATGTGTCGTGGACTTAGCGACGAAAGGGGTTCGTCGCAAAAAAAAGGGTGCCACAACGACCTTTTCGCGCATCAATTTGTCGTGTCATTATCACTATGTACCCCGACACGTCTTGATACCACACTCCCAATCCGTCGTCTTCCCGTCCGACTCATTCCCCTATGTGAGACAATTTAGCAACAAAGGCTCGCACGAAAATTTTCGTTCTATTTTTGTCGCGAATTGCAACAAATATATTTCGTCGCGTAAAATCCCCTCTTAATCTTGCTACGAATTTGGCGACTAATTTGTGAGCAGAAAAAAATATAAATTCGTGCTAAATGTCCAAATTCGTGACGAAAATTTAAGCGACGAAATAATATTCATCGCTAATTTTCGTGGCTAAAAGCCATGCATTCGATGAATTTGCGACAAAATGTAGCGAAAGTTATTTTCGCGCTATTCGTCGCAAAAATTAGCGATGAACATATTATTGATATTTTAGTGGCTAAAAGCGCTTTTTTTTGTAGTCGTAATAAGACGCCCATCATTTCCTCAATCATTGGCAAAATTCTTAATATCAATCTTTTCGATCAGCTTTTTGAATGTCCTTGAGTGGTGTCAGTCATGCAGGCTATCCTATACTACACGTAACATTGAAATTTAATACAAAGTAAACGTCTTTACAATTGACAAAATCAAAAAAATTCAAAACTAGACATTAACGTACAGTTAGGTTAGGACTCCTAAAATGGTAAT
>JAGVVM010010008.1:0-15715 GCA_019149425.1 Psidium friedrichsthalianum | reverse complement strand
GGGAGGGTTGGTCAAATGTCGACATAAATTGGGAATGCACAAGAAAAGCACATTTCGCCTACAGTAAAGTAAACCACTGGAACCGGAATCCAAAGCCCCTTATTGGCTGTGTGGCAAACACGTTAGGGACAGCAGTTGTTCTTGGTTGCAGAGTCATCCTGTGGAACAACAACGTTGCCATAGGTTATCATCTTCTTAATTAACCAAAAGGAAAAGCTCTTGTATAGCGACACCGCCCAAATCTTTTCGGATAACTGTTAGAGGCAGGATGCCGCCTTGAGGTTACCCGCGTAAACAATTATCCACGACTCATAGGCCGTGACTGGTCACCAAAACAGTGTCAAAGCCAAATACTGATCCTTCAAGAACTTCCATTGTCTCCTTCGGGATCTTGGGGGGGGGGGGGAGGGGGGGGGGGGGGGGGGGGGGGGGGGGGGGGGGGGGGGTGGGGGGGGGGGGGGGGGGGGGGGGGGGGGGGGGGGGGGCGGGGGGGTGGGGGGGAGGGGGGGCGGGGGGGGGGGGGGGGGGGGGGGGGGGGGGGGCGGGGGGGGGGGGGGGGGGGGGGGGGGGGGGGGGGGGGGGGGGGGGGGGGGGGGGGTGGGGGGGGGGGGGGGGGGGGGGGAGGGGGGGGGGGGGGGGGGGGGGGGGGGGGGGGGGGGGGCGGGGACGGGGGGGGGGGGGGAGGGGGGCGCGGGGGGGGGGGGGGGGGGGGGGGGGGGGGGGGGGGGGGGGGCGGGGGGTGTTCATCTCTGGGTGGGGGGGGGGGGGGGGGGGTGTTCATTTCCGTTTGTGAGGCTTACTTTTTTATTCACCATGGATGTTTTCATCCGTGTGTGCCTAAAGATGGGTGTAGACCAAGCTGGTGTCGGTCCTTTAAGAAGGAATTTCCGATAAGAGGGTGCTTTTTTTCTCACTTGTCACAGTGACCTTCTTCTCTTTTCCGTGTAACTTGTTGAACAAGAAAGAGTGGGAGTTTGGTAGTGATGGAAAGTCGCCGCCTTTTGTTTTTTCTTTAATTCTTTCCAGAGGCCTTCTCTTCTCCTTTTCCAGCCTTGAATGGCAAATTTTCCGCCAAACAAAAAGCAATTTGCAACTTGGACATTTCCCAGTGCGAAGACATAGTTACCATGTGCAAATGTTTGCCCATGGTAGCGACCCCCGATGAAAAATGCTGTGTCCGATCAGATAGTTTTTGCCACTGTTCACTCTGATGCGGGCTGTGTGTAACTGCGCGCCCTAATGACCGAAATGCTCGCCGAACGAGTTGCACAGCCCATCAGGAGGGCAACGTGTAGCCTAAAGCAATTGCATTAAACATCATCTGCATGAGCGTTGAAGTTACATAAATTAGGCTAACCATGTTTGCACCAAATCAAGCATGGGAAGCAGAGTGCATTTGCAGTGTAGATGCCTGATGTGTTACAAATGCGAGTTTTAGCAACAGCTTCCTCCGCCTGAGCGATTTGGAATGCACTTTTGAGGTGACCACAGATCGCGCAAGTCGAGCACCTCTCTGTGGCGTGCTGGTTAGCGATGTTGTATCAAGACAACAGATGTGTCGTTTACTGCCGAGCATCATTGCAACCGTTAGATCCACATCCTGGGAGAAGACCCTGTGACCGTGGTGACTTGATTTGGTTTTAACCCCGACGACCGTAGATTTTCGAAAAAAAGCACAGACGAAATTAAATAAATTCGGGAAGGGAAAAAAAAACCGAACGTAACAACTGAAATGTTGACCATTAGGCTATGAAAATTTGTGAACCATTGAGAGGACAATGTCGACACCACATTTTGTTTGGTTTAACCCCCGACACCAGCATTTCGAAAAAAAGCACAGACGATAAATTAAATTCGGAAAACCGAACGTAGCAACTGAAAGTGTACCATTAGACTATTGAAAATTTTGGACCATTAGAGGACAATGTCACAACTCTAGAAATGCAAAAAAATCGAAAAATTACAGAGCTAAATGAATTTTCTAAATTTTTTTTTATTAATCTGAAAATGAGATTAACAAGCAATTTCTGATTCCAAATTAATTTTTGCATATTTTCTTTGGCCAAAATGAAGATAAAATTGAAATAAAATACTAACTATTTTTTTATATTTTTGTGGCCTCAAATGCAATTTTTTTAAAAATATTTTCCTAATTTCTAAAAAATCTTAAAAATGAAAAATAGGAAAAATTATTTTTTGTTCAAAAATGGTTGCCTAAGCTTGGCCAAGGCTTCCAAAGTTGATTTTTCAATTTTCTCATTTTTTCTTGATTTTTTTTATAAATTTTCAAAAATAAAATGCCGAAAAATATTGAAAATATGAAAAATTATTTTTTAGTCAAAATTGGCTCCCTAGACTTGGCCATGTCTCCAAAGTTGATTTTTTACTTTTATAAATTTTTATGAATTTTCTATGAATTTTAAAAATAAAAGGTAACTAAAAATCAGGTGTCAACATTAGGTTGCGACAAACTCCCTAGCTTATTGATAGTGGTCTGGTGGGTAGATTTAGAATTATAATTTTGTGAATTTCAGTGTCCGCGATCATTCGCGCTTGAGCTCGGTCTGTCCCGAAAATTAGCCAATTACTAGAAAATATTACATTAGGTGCCAAATCAATCGTATCAGTCACCCTCAATCACATTAATACCTTTATGTCAATTCAGCCAACTTTTTAATCATTAGTTAATTCGGTCAACCAATGAATAGTAATCGTGAATAGTGACACTAATAATGCAAGATATTTTTCTCTCTCCTCTCTCTCTTCCATTATCATCTTGGTCCGTCATTAGCTCTCTCTCTCTTAAAAAAAAAGTTCGTGGCTCACTCTCCCTCTAATCTCTCTCTCGGCTAGCTTGAATTCCTACTGTTTCTTTATGTGATCATGTAACAAATGACTCATATCAAATTTTAGATATTGAGATACTTAATTGAATAAAAAGAAGTTGCTTTTTCAATTGTAAAAACGAAAAAAAGTTCAGGCTAGTGTGTCTTCTTGAAAAAGACGTACCCTTGGAGGCCCAAAGCCCAGACGAATCTTTTTCAGTCTTTCTCTCGGTTCGGACACCGCCTCACCCCCAGCGGAGCTGAAGGAAAATAAGAAGACCAAAGTCCAAAAGGAGGGAGAGAGAGAGAGAGGGGCGAGAATGGAGGAAGACGAGGGAAGCAGCAAGGTGGAGACAGCGAAGGCGGAGAGATCGGTGTGGCTCATGAAGTGTCCGGTGGTGGTGGCGAAGTCGTGGCAAGCTCACCCTTCCTCAGACCCCAATCCCCTCGCCAAGGTCGTTCTCTCTCTCGACCCTCTTCGACCCCCGACGATTCTTCTTCCATCCAGGTACTCTCGTTTTCCACTTCGATTCGCGCCCTTTCGCTTGTTTTTTCTATTTAGTTGGGCTTAATTAAGTGTCTGCACTCACGCTAGCGGGTAAGCTTGATTATAATTCCACGGGAGATTCGAGGGTTTGAAGTGACGCTGGCATACAAATTGCGAATACTTGCTCGGTATTTGTCTGATTTTGAGCAGTAGGGAGCTCATGATCTGGAGAGTGGCCAGTAATATAGGCTCAAATGTTAATCCAGTGTGGTTGAAAAGGCCAGTTGATGTGCGGAATTTGGATACAAGTGGATGCGCACTTGCAATTTCGCATTGTGGTGTCCTATTCTTCCTTGGTATCCGTACCACAACGACAACATTGGGTCGAGGCTGGTTGTATGTGAAGAATTGTTTTGATTTCGCGCCATTCCTTTTGTTGTAAGATGCCCTTCTGTTTGACAACCATCTCAAGAGAATGTGCTTGCTTGAAGCTTAAGACATAGCTGCATCGGTTCTACATTGTTTTGTATTTTGGGTGAAAAACATATGAATTTTTTAATTCCCGGACAGTTTGTGTAGCTTTTGTGTATGACATCTGCTGCTGATGTTTTGTTGGTCTTCTTTTCTGATATTATCTTCTTGTATTGTGATCAGTTCACTATGGAGATGGCGACCACTGAGCCTGGGAATATGCCAAAAAGTTATTCTCTGATATGTCTAAAGATATTGTCCCAATGTCTGTTTTCTCAGAAACGGGTCATGGTGAGCAACATGAATCTCACTGTCATTGTCACATATGTAGTTTTATGTTTTGGTAGGAATAACACATGCTTAGGTTTTTCATGTCTTGTTGTTCCATGTGCCTCATGTTTGCTTATGTTTTCTAATGACTGATTGCCCTTGCACTTGATGTTGGGATATTGAAGTTTGAATTTAGTATATTAGAGTTGCTGCAACTTTGTCAAGAATGGTTTTATTGGTTATCTAATATCTATCATCACTGAATGACTATGATGGTACTTCATATACAGTGTGAGCTCCTCTAGGTACTTGTAAGGGGGAAGAAAGATCAATTTACTTGCTCCTCGCTGATTTATTGCACCGCCATCACCTCAAGTACCCTAAGTTGTTGGGTTGCATGCAAGAGCATATCTAAGTGGCTATTCAATGAAAGTCATGAGGGGGCCTTGAGTTCATCAAAAGGTAGCCACAGGATAATTAATTTGGTGAAAGAGAAAACGAAATGAAATTATTGCAAAAAGCATAAGGACTATAAATGATTTCAAATTGGCAGAATTTTCTCTCTCCATTAATTAAAGCTCTGAAGTAAGCTGATTCAGTCCATCTCCGTCTTCTTTTTAGTCTAATGGCTTGGGAGGCAATTTTCTTATCACTTTACGAGCCATATGCGTTCTTGAATTAGCATGTTTTACTTAATTTGCACTTTGATATGGTGACCCTGTACACTTATGACCACATTGTTCTTTTATTGCACAACTTCAATTTTGTTGAATCTGTACCCAATTCCTTTTAATTAAAGATGTGGAAATTTTATGTATCTAGGTCTAACACATGTTATGAGTAGCAAAGTTATTGGCTTTTGCATACAGTTATGAGGTGAGAGGTTAGGTACTTGTTATGCATCTGTAATTGTCAACTGATATACCATAAGAATGTACAAATTTGTCACAAGGTTTGTGCAACTTTACTGTGTTTGCTCAGGAATCACAATCACATTTTGGCATTGTAAATTACCGTGTTCTGTGCAGTGGGGGTGTTGCGAACCGATTAAATGTTGTTGAGGCTCTTGATGTACTTAAGAGTATAATTTGTTGTTGGAGCTTTCAAGGGCTGCGCTTGTTTTCATGATTCAGCCATTAAAGGTATGGTTTCTTATGAAGACCTTGAATGCATATTGTAGGCAAGGTTGCAGTGGAAGGGAAAGTGGAACATAAATTTGACATGAAACCGAATAGTGAGAGCATTGAGGAGTACGGAAAATTATGCCGTGAAAGGACAAATAAGTCGATGATAAGAAATCGACAAATACAGGTAGAATTGTCCTGTTTTTAGTTATTTCAGTTGCATTTACTTTTATATTTGGTTGTTGCCGAAGTACTCTATGTTTCACTTGCACTGATTTTATGTGCAGGTGATAAACAATGATCGTGGAGCGCACATGAGGCCTTTGCCTGGTATCATAGGGTTGGTCTCATCCACTTCCAAGGTATTGAAGTTCTTGCTATTGTTTTAGTTGCTGTCTTTATTGGACTGAATTAGAAAATTGAGGATATTCATGTACTCATGTAGAAAGATCTCGTAGCACAGTTTGAGGAGAGCACTAATATTACACTGAATAAATGAGCAGCAATGTTCTGAATCCTAATGTGTAATTTTCTTGGTCCGGGTACAAATGCTTAACTTTTTGGGTTATCAACTAGGATAAGAAGAAAATGCAACCAGTGAAGCAGTCAGACATGAAAAGAACCCGAAGAGACAGAGGGGAGCTGGAGGATATAATGTTCAAGCTGTTTGAAAGGCAACCCAATTGGGCACTAAAGCAACTTGTGCAGGAGACTGATCAACCTGCGGTATGCTTATTTCTTCGGATATTGTTTCCCAAATATCATCGCCTGCACACAGACAAAGTAAAACAATAATCGTATGTTGCAGACAAAGTAAACCAATTCTTTAATTATCTTATCTTGTTAGCATTTTAAATGGACTTTTATCTTGGTGAAGTGTCTTCTTCCTTGTGTTACTTTATTAATGCAACTCGTGCTCCTTTTTAGCTGGGGAGCTTGTGTGACTACATTTTGTTTTTTCCTGTTTTTATTGCAGCAATTCCTGAAAGAGATCTTAAACGAGCTTTGTGTTTACAACAAAAGGGGAGCTAACCAGGGTACATACGAGCTTAAGCCAGAGTATAAGAAATCAGTTGAAGATACAGGTGCCGAATAAGCCAATGGATCTTCTTGTACAAATTGCTGGGGAAGAAAAAAGGAGGAGGTGATTTCAAGTTGATGGGTGCTGTCAATGTATGCGGACTATAAACTGTCATTGAGCATATTCAAGTATGTGTATGATTGCACCCTTTTCTTTTTCCTGACTTCATTTGAGATAGACAGCTGTTAGAGGCATGTAAAGGTGCTTTTACAAACCCAGCATCACTGAGATACCACGCCATACATTTTTCAGTTGGCCTTTTTGTGAATGTAGCTCAGAGCATTGTGAGCCGTTAATCCCGTCTATAATGATTGACCAATTAACACTTGTCAATTGAACTTTTTCTTCCATTTGGATTGGAGTTTTTGCTTATCTTCGCATCTTGAAATGTAGGTAGGTTCAAGATGTACTCCAAAACACACTATACATTCAATTCAAGTAGTTGTTCACAAAGCGTGGCGTTACAACTATTGTCTCTAGCTCGACATTAAGATTGGCTGGGAATTTCTAAGATGAAGTAAACGTTGATATACGATTATATGGCAAGTTGAAAGGTAGCACGAGTTGACACGAATTTAAAGTACATAAGCTATATAGCATAATCAATAAAAATGTAGTTTTTTCAAGTGATATGACTTGACAAGAGAATAACAAATTCGATTATGACGTGAATACGAATTGACAGAATTTACAGCTACTTGTCTGGTTAATAAAGGCGTGCATGTACTGATGTGCTGCGTTGTGGTTGTGCTGTGAAGTATCAGTACTCGTATGTTTTGTAGTACATGTTTAAACTCATAACACCTCAAAACTGGGTGAGATAGAATTCTAAAAATTGCTAGCCGCTGCATCTAGGAGTGTTCAATTTTTCTGAAAAAGCTGAACCGAACCGTTAGGATGAGTAGCTAAATCGAACCAAATCGCAAACCAAACCGAATATGAATCGAACCAAAAATCCAGCATCGTTTGATTTTTTGTTTTTTGTTTTTTTGTTTTTTGGTTCTCTTTTCTTTTAGATTTGGCGTTGTCACCTGTGAAGTGTGGATCCAGTTGCATCTGCTAAATTCTTTGAAAAGCCCTTTGTCGTCCCCAATTCCAATTCATCTTCACACATCCCAAAGCAAGATCCTGATTTCTTCAATCTCCAATCAATTGATCAATTATCCATGAACCAAAGCCATCTCCGCTTTGATCGAATAACATACGCCACCATGTTCGTTGTCAATCCCAATCGAACCCTAATCCCCACTCTCTCCTTCTTCTTGTTGTTTCTACTTCATCCTCGTCTAGCTCACACATGCCAAGAAGTCCCATGCCGTCGCCTTCCCATCTCCGGTCCTCTACTTGGAAGCCATGGCCTGGGATTTGTCCGCCCAACACTTCCTCGTTGGCTCACTTTGAAGCCGCTTCATCTACGTCATCGCATGCCATCGCCTTCCGATCTACAGGCCTCTACCCAAAAACCACCGCTTGGGTTTCGTTCGCCCAACACTTCCTCATCGGCGTCCTCCGAAGCCACTTCATCTGCACAGTCTCCGATGCTAGGTTTGGGGAGGCGAGGGCCCCAACGACCCTACTTCTTTGTGGCCCACGAGGCTTCTCAACAGCCTCACTGGCTTCATCGAGGGGCCACAACCCCTCGCCCTCGGCCAGCGTTGGTCGTTGGCTACTAGCTCTTAGCCAATGTGGCCAGCGGCCCTTGGTCCTTTGCACCAAAACAGGGGAAAAAAAGGAAAAATGAAAAAATGATTATTTCTTTCAAAAGGTTAATGTTAAGAAGAAAGAATATATTTCGATTCGCGGTCCGGTTAACTAAACCATTCCAAAATAACCCGAACTGAAAAAGAAAGAACAGTTATTTTTCATTATCCAAACCGAAATATGTGAAATTTTCTGTTCGGCTCGGTTAGCGGTTATATTTGATTTTTTGGTTCAGTTTTGACACCCTTAGTTGCATCTGCCTTCGGTATTTACGAGAGCATTGCAGTAGTTAATGAGGAGTTCACCGAACAACTTATGCAAAGTGTAACATCTTTTTATCGCTGTAACTGTCGCGGGAAAGTTGTAACAATTAAATTTTTATAACTTTGAAGGGACCGAGTGTTCATCTTTCAAAATCGTTGGACCGCTTCGTCTTAGTAAGATGAGATATACTTTGTTCCTTGACCCTCTTTTGGTTAATTTGGCGCGGCGCGACCCATCAAATTAATATATAATGCAAGGGTGATTTGTCTTATGTACTAGCATGTCGCTGGCCACTGGATGATTTGTAACTCCAAAACGGAATATGAAATTATAAGTGCCTCCTTTCTTTGCATGTCATCCTTTTCTGGGGCATGTTGACGCTGAACTCCGATGCCAATGACGACGATTACAACTACCAGATTTTTCTCTTGCACTTCTTCCCACATCGTGCTTCTTGGCCGCGAGTATAATGAATATCGATACTCCTATGGAGAATGAACGCTACGTACGTCCTTGTTAGGTCGATAACCACAACCATCTTGTGGGCGATTACGTTTCATGCCTCACTGATTGGATCTTTGAACTTGTGCAACCTGGAAATTGAAACTGGAGACATGAAAGGCCTGATTTAACGTGTCGCGAGTCACGTGGATCGAGGACGGGGATGTTGAAAATGACCGACTAGGGATCGCGTTTGACATTTTGAAAAGATTTTTTGCTTCAAGATCCCAGTACCATCTCTTGAGGGAGAAAAATAAGGCAAGTGGGATCTAACTAAAGTCCACTCAAGTTCTCCATTGACGTAATACGAGGAGGTAGGGCTGACCCAATCTTAAGGGGGCTTTCCTTCCCGCTGGAGAATAAGCCAAAGGAATAATGGTATTTGAGGTCTCATAATCATAGAGAATGTGTTGAAGCTTGATTAGTGGTGGCAAAAGGGTGGACTGAGTTCGGATAAGTCGATCTACTTTACCTACTTAATTCAATTAGACCCATCCATTTTTTTGTGGTATTTATTTAAATGTCGTTAGCAAACCCTATGATGACACCCATCCATTTATCTTATTTTGACTTTGTTTGGATTAAGTACGATTTTGACCCTCTAAAATTTTTATTGCTTGTGCGAATTCATTGTCTAAGCTTACTTTTGCACAATCAAGTCCTTTATGTTTTTAGCTTAGGCTTTATTTGTTTCACGTAAAATGTGATACTTTTGAAAAATATTTTCTAGGAAGTCATTTTTCAAGATAATAACAATATTTTTGGGGTTTGGCTAATACTTAAAAATGAATTGGAAAACAATTTCCGTCATTTGTCAAAGAATTGATTTTCGGCGACCGGCTGCCTGTGAGTGACCGGTGGCGGCTGGCGGGGCGACCGTGGGCAGCGACGGCCAGCGACTGGTGGCTTGTGTTAATATAAAAATAAGATTTGGGGCGGCGGCGGCCTATGGCGGGCTGTGGAGACGGCGATCGGCGGCGGCGATGAGCAACGGTGACCGTTGGCGGTGGCAGCGGAGGAAGGAACATCAGCGAAGGAGGAAGAACAAGAAAAGAAAAAGAAAGAATTATGAAAGAAACAAGGAAGAAAAGATGAGGAAAATATTTTCCTCTTTTCAAAATGAGGAAAATGTTTTCTTCAACATTTTCCACACTTTTCAAAGAGATTTTTTCATAAGAGGAAAATGTTTTCCAGGAATAGCCTATTTTCTACTCTCAAATACCGGAAATTCGGAAAACATTTTTTAGGAAGTTGTTTTCCCTGAAACAAACGGAGCCTTAGTTTAATCAAATTCTTCTACTAATGGCCTTAACTAACACTGTGGCTCGCCTAATGTGGCATGTGATGCATGTAACTTAAAGAGAGTGTGTAAATCGTTTGACAGGAGGTGCAACCACCTATTCTAACTTTCTGTAAGGGTCGCTCAACCCTTGCTACTGGAAGATGAAGCTTTCACAATCCTTTGTAATTGTGATTGTTGATAATTTGTTTGTAAAGCAAACAAAGAGGTGCATTATCCCATATTGAAGATGTGTGGACTAGAATTAGCGGTCGTCAATGTTTAGTTTTTTTTTTTTTTTACAATGAGAATTTGTTGTTGTCTCATTTTGAAAATAGTATGTCTATTCACAAAAATGTTTCACTATTCTACACTCAACGTTTCCAGCTCAATACCTTTTTTTTTTTTTACTTTTTCGATATTTCTTTCATTATTAATATACAACCTTTATTCTCCAATTGTTTTGTTTTGAGATTTCTTAGAGAAATAAAAAAAATTATTATATAATATTCTCATTTGAGACTTTGTGTATCTTAGAATATTTTTTCTATTAATCATTGGCAATATTGTGGAGCAAATAATACTTTAAGGGCAGTGTATTTACACATCAAAGTCTGATTCCATTTTTGTTGACACATAAATTTTTGATTCTCCCTTTTTGTCATAAAATTTTTAGAATTTATTTTAGTTCTTGCCAAAAAATAATTGAATTTTATTTCATATCTATTTGCATTTGCAAATTACATTTGGTTGGGCTAGCGGCAGGATTGAGCTTTAAATTGAAAAGCGACCAGGCCTATGCTCATATATGATTTTCGGCCATGGAGGGTGACTGCGAAAATTTGACAAGATCTGGGGTTGGGTTCAAGCTTAATTCAGCCCATTTAATTTTCAATTTTTGGGAAAAAAAAGCCTTAGTTTAAATACTCTGTAATTCAAAGAGGGTTTAATGGAGCCCGATAAAACACATTGCAAGTCCAATTGGTTTTGAGGGTTTCGGCTAGCCCATTAGGCCGAATTTTGAATTAATTTTTAGGTTAGATTAGTGCAAATTGGACTTGAGGCTGGATTCGTCACTATTTCGAGACTGAATTGCACTGCTGTTCGCTCAATTTTCTTGCTGTTTTTGGTTCGGTTTTTGGCTGTTTCGCTCCGCAAACAAGTCTCCGTGAATCCATTTGGTCCAGCGTATATCCGAGCCATTGATCACGTGTCCATAAGCTCCGTCGTCTCACTGTTTGGAGCCTTGGCCGCGGTTCCCCTAGCTTCGGTCTTGGGAGTCCAGCTTGAATCGTAAGGTTTGCTCGAAGTTCAAATTAAGCAAGCAATCTCCGAGATAAGGTATAAATTCTAATTAATTGATTGGAATTATCTTGTTGCCTGAATTGGATTAAATGCATATCAACTTGAATATTTGGCATATCTTAGTATGTTGTGGACAAATCTTGCCTTGATTGCAACACATCTTTCTGAATTGGAATTATCAGGAAATATTTTTCAAAATCCTCACAAGATAATTGCATATTTTAAAAGATGTAAACTTTGGCGGATAGGGCACGTCGATCCTACCAATCTTTGGCCACCCGCTAATTTCAAAATTCATGTGGCCTTACGGATGATTTTTACTTCTATGTTTAGTATGTTTATTTATTATTTACTATTATACGTCCTATTTATTTTTATAATAAAGTTTTAAACATTAGTAAATAATACTGCCCATAACACAAACTCCCAATTGTGCCTTGTCCCTCCGAAAACGTATATTAAGGGCAACATTTGACTGCAATTGTGATGTATAATTGTGCCCGTACGTGCGAATTATACATCAAATCCTTGATCTCGCGGAACGGATTGATAATTCCTAAATAGAATTTCAAGATTTGCCCTATGTATGTAGGACAACAATAATTTTATATCATATTTACTTACTGCCCCTAATCATAGGGGACGTTGTGAATAAAATCGAATTTTCGGATTTAAATGTATTTTATGGGAATTTTTTTTTTCATTTTTGTTCATATTTTACATTTTCATAGTCTAATTAAATCCTTGAAAATCCCAAAAAAGATGTCGCATTTTCCTACGTCAAATCATATTTTTTTTTCACACATTTGCATGTAAAATAACCCCTAGTAAAATTTAGGACTTTGAGAATGTGAGGCTCAAACCTTTCACCTGTTTAAGCAAAAGGTGAATTAGTATATAACAAGTTTAGATGAATTATATTAGCCCGGTAATATGTTAGGAATGCTATGTGTTCAAGTTGAGTTCTATCGGGTCAAGTAAGTGTAAAATCAAGACAATCGGGGATAGGAAATGATGCATGGCCGCATGGGGCCACGTGTTAATATATTGTTGATACATAAATTTTGACTAACCCTTTTCAGTCATTCTTGCATAGAAAATTACAACTAATTTTAGTTCTATCCAAAAAGAATAATTGAATTATTCTTTTATCATTAATTTTAGCTTTCATGCATTACACCAGCATTATCATTAGATAGATGGCAAGAAATTGGAGCAAAATTGACCGGCGGTGGACTAGAGCTCACATTGGTAGATTCGGTCAGCACGTGGGGTGCAGTGCCGAAATATACAAGGCACATGGTTGGCTATGAGCTGAAAATTAGAAGGCCTTCAGTGGTGTAATTCCGCTTGGTTTGGTTCCATTTAAAGCTTAAGTTATTAAAGGCTTGAATTTAAATAAATGTTTAGTTCGTGGACAGCTATGGGAAATAAAGAGAGTTAAGCACGTCCTTTCATAGGCGCGTGGGGGTAATGAGAATATAATATTAAAATATTAATTGCAAAGGATAACCTGATTGATATCTTAAAAAAAAAAAAAAATCTACTTTCCCTTATAAATAGAGCACCAGGTCAGAGTTGTGTTTTGGGTTTGGGGGGGGGGGGGGGGGGGGGGGGCGCCACACAATTAGAACATCGGCATCATTACGGGCGTCTCTGGTCGTCTTCATCCATGTCCAGGGGGCATTATTCATTGAAAAGTACAGGCCGTCAGAGGGGGGGACGAAAAAAGCATAGGCGCTTCACAAGGCACAGGCGACGTGAAGAGAGGAAAGGAGGAGAGCGGTGAAAATTTGTCCTTTGTTGGGGTATTCAAACTTGAAAGGAGATACAAAAGGAGAAGGAGACAAATAAGGATGGGGACCTATTGCTAACCCTAAAAAAATAAAGAGTTTTCCTCTAGGTTAATAGTATTTGATTTATCAAATGACTAACCTTGTCATGCTCTGAACCTCCACGAGCACGCGACCTATGAATGATGACGGGATACATGTGAATCCTAGGATTATCGGCCGACACAATAAAACTAATGCTAAATAAACGCTAGACGGAGGAAGCGATATGGTACTCCTGACAACGATATTGAGCTAAGACTAGCGCAAACCATAAACCTCATATATTATATCACTAATCTCAGCTCTGGATTACACCTAGAACTAAGCGTTTACAAAGATAATGAAACAAAACAAACCAGGGCAACAAATCTCCGCAACCAACCGATCCCACATCAACTGCCTTGCCCAACTGGATATCCGCCAAACTGGGTACTCCGCCACCATAAGATATCAAATTTTATTGTATCCCCGCCATACTACTTATGTTCTAGAGACTGAAAGGTAAGGAAAATCACCATGAGAAAATACATCTCAGTAAGACTCACCTCTAAACCCAAAGAGAAGTGCAAACCCAAAGTCAAAACCAGACATGCACTCGATCTTGCGGCCAAACAGACTACATCAGATATTTCACAGAAACAACATTAACAATCAAATCAGCTAGGCGCTGTTCGCGACCCGAAAAGAAATTAGGTTTCGAATGGCCCGAACGGATTTATTAGTAAATAAATGATACCTAACCGGAACCTCCCAAGCACCTAACGGATCGCGACTTCGGATTTGATTTTCTTAGTGGTTTTCTAATTTTGGATGTCGCCACTAATCTATTATGGTGGGATAGACAACCAAATAAAGTAGAGGGAGAAATACTTTATTCTACGAACCCGAAGATGATGAGTTCGGGAACTTGGTTACGTAGAACTCTAACGCCCGTTGTACCAATTTCATGAAAAATCATTGGGGGTGAAGCGAAAAGATTTGCATCAAACTGATAGAAGGTAAAATGATCATTTCAAGGACTGCGGGAAATGAAAACAGGTTCAAAAAGTTGAAGGGTATCCTATTTCCATCAATTTCTAGGAGATTTTTTCGAAATTTGATGAGACGATACCCATCAGGGGCAAAATCGCTATTTTGAAAATATGATGAAGGAAATCATCAAAAAGAGGATGGTCAACCGAAACGGACCGTTCCAATTTTTGAGATTTTTCTGGAGTTTCTGTTTATGAATTTGCTTGGGATTTTTGTTCTGAAAACTTTTTAGATTTCTAGAATTTGTAATTGTATTTCTAAGTCCTTCCTATCAAGTTTCCTTTGGAATTTTTTCGAATTATATCCTTGTTTTATAATTTTCCATATATTTTTTTGATTTTGATAATATATTATTTGTATGGATTTTTAATTTCTTTTATGTTTTTAAAATTTATGAGTTTTTTCTCTTAATAGGCAATGAACGGACGGTCGATAGCTAATGAATCCGTCTATCCATAAAAAACTAGTTATCAAAAACATGTAAAAATCTAGCATAGCCAATTTTAAAACAAGTTAAAGTGAGAGTAGAAACATAAGCAACCATGCCGCGATTTGGCCACACGAAAAGCGACATGAAAAAAAGTAATGACCGATGGGCAGATGCTTTAACTATCGATGAAGCATATGAAGTATGAGTAGCAAGGGGCAGATATGATGCGCAAGCCCAAACATGATGGACGTGATAAATATGCCAATGAATAATATAACATGCAAAATCCGCGAATAAGTGAAAAAGCTAGCTTAATATGAAGACAGCAAATTTATTGAATGACTAGATATAAATTAATAGCCTAAGATGAAGAAAAACTAAACCACGAGCCACAGACATGGGAATGACAATATAACGACAAGCATAGCTATAACTATGATATGCCATCTGTGAACAGGAATAGTCACATATAAACAAACGAAGTAAATGATGACATAAAAAAAAAACTAACATGACAATATGCATTCTACCTAGGTGATAAGCCAAAATGTAGATATGATAAGCTGTATGAAGGTGCAACACAGGACATGAAATATGGTAAATAGGCAAGGGTAAGTTAATTAAGATAGAAAGCTACCTGAATCTTCGAAAGATAAGCGCCCTAATGCGAACTCAGACGACCAAAGAAAGCGACTCGGGCGATGGTAGGAGCTCCACGATTTGGACTGGCCTCGAGCGTAGAATCATGCTCGACTTAGGACTAAATTCCGACGTGACGATGCAGCATAACAACAAAAACAGGCGCTCGGAACGTCTTTAGTGCAAGAAATTTTATGTGCATGCCAATATAAAAGAGCATATGTAGAACTCAGCAGTTCTTTTTGCCAATTTATGGAATTGCGAATGAAAATAGTAATAGCTAGAAGCGACAGATGAACAATGAGTCATGCTATAAAGGGTACTCTTCCCTCAATAAGCTTTCTTCCTTTTTATGCATTCTTTTTGTAATGCCATCTTTACGGGCTATCTCCTTAAATAGAAAGAACTTACCTCTATACCATTCTCGTATAGACTTATCCTCTCTATGATTGACTCAACAAAAACGATTGT